>PVIC010010697.1:0-42883 GCA_004025085.1 Thryonomys swinderianus
TGGCCGGGAAACGCAGAGAGAAGGCAAGACCCGGGAGAGACACCTTCTGGGTCGCACTCTCGGTGACCTCTCTCCAGGCTCCACCACACAGCCGCAGCAGAGTCAGCTCCTGCCCTCATTATTGAGTGAATTTACTAATGATATTGAACCCTTGCCTCTGAGAGCACGAAAGTCTTGGTAGATGTTCTAGGGCTGAACCCTAACACTTGGTGTATGGAGCTCCAATACTGTCATGGTAGAAAGTTAATATTATTCTTTCTTAGAATTCTTAACGCTCTAACCTGCTGCTACCTGTATAATTACAGACAGACATCCGTATTCCTTCTCGCAATGCATGAATTAATGTACGCTTGAAGCATTGTGTTACATGGGAATCACTGAAAGGCAGCAATCGGTGTCCATTGAAGCAATTCCTAATGTTAGACATAAATACCAATATTTATGATTCTGCAGCTTGGAGTTTTCATCTTGAACTATGTGCACATGAGGTATGAGTTATCAGCAAGACAGATGCCAGTACTCTGTGTTCTGGATAGAGGGTAACGTGTCTCCCAGAACTCGTCTTAATAAATGATGTGAGGGATTCCACAAGCAGCATTTGGCAAGAGGCACAGGGAGAAAAGGCTACCGAGGGATACGTTTTACATCCAAAGCAGAGTCTTGGGAAGGGCCTGGGAAGGCCGGACTCCCATCTCTCAGTGGCAGAACATGTTTGTGTTTGCGTGAGCGTGAACCGGAAGGGGTCCGTGGGTGGCGGAGTGAGCCCCTACTCAGGAGGAGCTGCTGACAGGCTGCCATGGACCCAGTATCCGTGAAGGAAGTGTAGCTGGGGAGACCGATCATATAGCAAGGCAAGAATCGCACTTTCTAGAATGAAACAAAAGGTCAGAGTGAAACCGGACCAAGCTGGATTCCATGATGAGTCTCTCTGACGTTCAGTTACAAATATTTAATTTCCTCTATATGAAGTTAGGATTAACTCCTGGCTCCAGAGGGAAAAGACCCTGTGAGTAGGGTGGGTCTGAGGAGGAAGAAGGGGAGGACAGAGCAGTGCAAAACGAAAGTCTAAGAATGAAGGCTACCGTTATGTCTACCATCAGCTCCTTTCTTCCTCTTTGAATTTTTGACCAGTTTTTAATAATTACCACTCCTTGAGTTCAATCCCTGGCACCAAATAATAATAATAATAATAATGATAATAATAGCCACTCATTTAGACCGTCTTTTTCTAAAGCTAACAACACTTAAAATATAAAGTGGAAACTTGGTATGATGAGTGTGCCCCGCCCTATAAGAGAAAAAAAAATTATTCTTGCAATTCCCCAAGACTTCATGCACATGCTTAAATTGGGGGGCCCTTAATAGATATCTAAAGAAATAGTAACATTAGAATGCTATTATTTATGACCAACATTGGGTAGTAAAATAAACCTAGATTTTTTTTTTAACAGGGGAGTTTAAAATTCTGTTTTTTTTTTTCATGGGATGTTTTTAAATTGTGTGTTTGAATATTTTTGAAGGCCTAGCATTGTGCTGGGTACTGATGTACCTGGTGAGTTAAAAAGCCATAATTGCTGACCTCAGGAAGCTTACAATCTAGCTGCGAGAGTAAACAAATATGAAGCAGTTGCGCTTTTTTATCAGGGTAAAGGAAAAGGCCTCCAGTAACACATATCCAGGCCGTTTGTCTGCAGAGTTCTGGTTGGCAAGGGGGCTAAGAAGCCACAGGGATGGGAAGAGTCAGGAGGGAGTGTTCACCTCAAAGGGACATGATGGGGAAGGCTTATAGCAAGATAGCAAAAGATACACTGGAAGAAAAACTGCAGCTGAACTAAAAGTCACACCACCATGTATGTGGGGGAGTAGGGTGATCAAGTCTCCAAAGTCAGGGAGGACCGAATTCTGTTTAAGATCTTGATTGTACAGCCCGGGTACCTGCATTTTCTAAGCAGAGTTTAACAATTAAAAGCATTCTTAAAAAACTCTATGGAATGAAATTCTTTCTTAGATATAAGTCCATCTCTCAGTAACTTCCTACTATCAATTGCTTTTACAGGAACTACTGGGCTGTGGGGGCCTTCCCAATAGATCTAAGGTCGTGTGGGAATGAAATTCAAACTGATGTTTCAGCGACTATGGTCCATAAAGTTCCCATGACAAGATGCCTTAGGTCTACAGGTCCAAATTCTGCTCACATCATCTTCACAAGCATCTCCAGTGGTTGTCATGTTAGAGCGTCACTTTGTAAAACACTAAAAGTAATGTTTTAGTTTTGTTTTGCAGTGCTAGGAATTAAACTCAGGACTTCGATCATACCAGACAAACACTCTCACTGCTCAATAGACACCCCAAACCTAGAATGTTTATTTTGCAGAAATATTTTGTCTGAAATTTTAAAATGCCAACTAGCAAATACAGGATTTTGAATTATTAAGATTTTTCTTTCTCTATCATCAAAGCACTTTTTACAAAAGAAAATGGATTACTTTTTAGTTTTCATTTCAAAGTGTTGCCTTAGGAATATCACTAAAATATTTATCAAACATTTTCAATAACAAATTTTTTAAATATCTGTTTTTACTCTCTTCCTAATGTTCTTTTTCATGGTAGTGAAAACACTTAATTCACTCATGGGATGAATTTCATATAAAGTTTTATGTCTAAAAAGTGAGTTCAGTTTTTCACTGGCATAGAACACAACATCTGCAAGCCATTAAAAGGAAATTCCTTTGGAAAGCATTAGAGTGCGACTTTACTGAATGATTTCACTTGGAATAGAGTCGTTCATATGTTTCATGGTATTTCGAAAGCAGTTATGACTTAAACTAATGAAATAAATTTTATTTTACTCAACATATTAGAAATTATTTTTAATATTTGATATTATGTTATCCTTATAAAATATTCTGTAAAAGAGATACTATAAAATAGCAAGGGAATTCTTTGAAAAAAATGACAATGTTATCCATTGTAAAATTCTACCTCATACTACCCAAGATAAATCAAGACAAGGGAGAAAATGTTTCCATATTATCTGTCATAATTTCATCTCAAAGTAACATGGGCAAAGATGAACATTCTACCCACAGAAAAACATAGTAATTCACTTTTAATATTTTCTCTTTTCAATCTAATATTAAAGTGCTAATAGCTGTGGATATAGAAAGAGGGACTGTTCTTCCTTAGTCAATCATGTATAGAAAGAAGGAAAAAAATATACACATGCAATATATAATTATATATGAATAGTAACTAAATTGTATACGTGTGTGATTATGTACTATAATAAATAGTGCTTGATTTATAAATATACATTCACATTTATAATATCTAAATTTTATATTATCTATCTATATACAATATCCTTAAATTGAAAGGAATTCTTAAAATCCCTCTACCACAAAACCACACTCATCAATTTTTTAGAAGAAAAGGTTTAATTCTAGGACAACCTTATATAAAGAATAGTATTGAAGGGGCCAGAGATTTAGCTCAGTGGTTCTGGCTCCTGCCTCACAAATCACAAAGTCCTGAGTTCAATCCCCGGTAACCACATACAATGCTGGGGTTGGAGACTCACGCCCACCTGCAATCAATACCACATGCCACAGAGCCAGGCATGGTGGCTCACGCCTGTAGTCCCAGCACTTGGGAGGCAGAGGCAGGAGGATTGCTGAGTTGGAGGCTTGCCTGGGCTACATAGTGAGCTCAGGGCCAGCCTGAGCTACAAAGTGAGACTCTGTCTCAAAAAAAAAAAAAACAAAAATAGTATTGAACACTATTTTTCAAAGAAAAAGGAACAAAACACTTTTTAAAAGTTAGAAGTTTTTACTGTAAATATGCCACCTTTTTTTTTTTTTTTTTTTGTGGTACAGGGGATCGAACTCTGACCCTTGGGATTCCAAATAGGTGGAGTACCACTTGAGCTAAATCCCCAGTCCCAATATGCCACTTTTTCATAACAATACTACCATCTGCTGGAGCTTAAGAATACTATGGTTAAAAGTTTCAGTGTCTTGGGTTGCATTCTTACAACTGTGTCCTTAATGACCTTTTACTGTTTTGTTTTTTGAGGTGCCAGGGATCGAACTTGGGCCCTTGTACATCCAAGGTTAGTGCAGTACCACTTGAGCTAAATCCCCAGCTCTCTACTGTAAATTTTTAAACACAAGTGACTGTTTCCAAAGGGAACTTCACTTGTAGGTGCGATCTTACCTTCAACACAGGTCACACAACTGAAATCAAAGAAATAGAAAAAAAAAGAAAGTTTTAACCACGCCTTCCCTTAGTTGTTCTGAGAACCCCCCCTCCCCTCATCTCATTTATAAATATATACAATGACCTCTGTGATGAGCAAAGCTGTTGAGTGTATGCTAAGAAATATTTATTACACATTTAGAACATACAGTCAAATAATATCATTGTGTTCAGGTCTTAGTCTAGTAGGAGGAGAGTCAAACCTTAATATGCAACTGTTTTATAACAATGGAAGGGCCACCCCCCAGCTGTGCTCAGGACTAGAGCAAGAAGTCTTGTACTTCTGCCAGACTTGGTGCAGCCAGATGGAAGGAAGGGAAGGAGCAGGGTTTTCTTGGAGGAAGATCCACATATTTTGCATCATCAGATTTGATTTGGAATCATTAGAGAGACACTGTGAGGACAAATGAATTTTGGAACATGCTGAGTCTCTCATTTGGAGGTGGAGCCTGGTCTGAGGGGCACTTTGCCGAGGACATCACTTGAAAGCTTGTTTTCTCTTGGGTCCTCCTTCCCCTCCCTGCTTCCCAGCTGCTGTGCCCTTCCGCCATGTGCTTCTGCCCTGGAGCCAGCCGACTTTAGGCTTAATAAGCTTCTCCTTTAAGTTGTATCCCAGTTGTGGGAAAGAAACTAATACTCAGAACTTGCCACATAATACAAGATAACATAATTTCCATATCCTACTCCCTGATAGGGAATGTTAATGGTTGAAAGTTGGCTGGAAAATGTTTGAAAACAAAGTCTTCATCTCTGTTTAGATAACACATGATGGAAAGATAGAAGTTTCTAAGCTTGAGGTTAACCCAAACAGATGGGACCTCACTCCAATTGCCACCCTCATCATTCAACTGTAGGAAAGTTCATTAATCTTCTAGAATCTTATTTTGTTCAATTGTCAAATGGATAGTCTTTTCTTTATAAAATAATCATGAAGTTGAATAACAATGAATGTAGTGTGTTTCAACCAGTGACACGCTGAGCTGGTTCTTAATAAATATTGACTAAGCCTTCTCCCTTTCTTTCTCATTTTCTTCTTAACTATTCAGTAAGGACCATGCAGAGAGAAACCATTAGCAAAAGCACATGAGCATAAATTAACCCAATATGATAGGTTAATGAGAGAATTTCACATGATTAGTTATCTAACCGGTAATTCTGTCAGTCAGTCAGTCAGCAAATGTGAATGCCTATTTTGTAGCAAATAAAACTCAAGTTTTCTAATGTGTTCTAGGGACTGTCATTTGAAAAACTTGCAAGAACAGAGGGAATTAAATCAATGAGTGGCCAATTTTGAATGGTTAAGATTATGAACTCATAGAAAAGATCAAATACTTTCACAGAATTGAGAGCTCAGTCATTGTCTTTTCTGAGGAACAGAAGGCATTTGGGTATCTTAAAAGTATGAAATAAAGAATTCAATTTTTTAAAAAGTATGAAATACAGCTTGTGTGCATGAGTCTTAAAAGCACTTTGAACTAATACTCTATGAAGAAAGATTATCCCAGCAATTGATCTGTGAGGATAGGAAACATAAATCAATATCAGATAAAATAAAAAATAATCTAGGAGCTACTTAATATGACAGTGAAATGAAATTTAGGATGGCCCATACAGTACCTTTTCCTGTTATAAAAGTAAAGATTTTCAGTGGATGTATTCCAAGACACAGAGGGTTAAATTAGATCTTTAAAAATAAAACAGCTACATATAAACATTTTAATAAAAAGTATATTGCTGCATGTGTATTAAATTGTATTCACCAATCTTCCACGAGTAAGTTATAAGTAGAAAGAAATGTTAAATCAAAATTTAAATTTTATCTCTAGTTCTATCCCCCAAGATATTTTCTCAATAAATGTATTTAATTCTATTTATCTTTCAAATAAACTATGGAGGAAGGCCCTTATTTGTCATCACACGTATTTCATTAAATACTACCCTTTGTGGGAATCTTCTAGCTACCAGTCACATTTCTGGAAAACAGTAGGGAAAGTTAAATGTGGATTCTTGTGTGTATCATTCATATAACATAATAAACGTTCACAATAAAATAATAGCCAGGAAGCAGGAAGCTAAGAGAGATTACATTTTAAGTATGGCTGTGCAAATTGCACATTAGAAGATAGTTTAAAAAAAAAAAAAAAAGAAGGCAAGGGCCGGAGGGCTTGTGGCTCAGTGGTTCCGGCGCCTGCCTCACAAGCGCAAGGTCCTGAGTTCGATCCCCAGTAACCACATACCATGCTGGGCGTGGAGACTCACGCCCACCAGCCATCAATACCACAAACCACAGTGATGGGAGTGGTGGCTCATGCCTATAATTCCAGCACTCGGGAAGGGAAGCAGAGGCAGGAGGATTGCTGAGTTCGAAGCTTGCCTAGGCTAAATAGTGAGCTCAGAGCCAGCCTGAACTACAAAGCGAGACCCTGTCTAAAAAAAAAAAAAAAAAAAAAAACCCACAAAACAAAGGCTGACAAGGCTTTTAAATGAGAAGATAAAATGTTTACACTCAACAGCTTTCTGTTAGGCATGTGTCTGCACTTTGGTCTTTGCAGGAGCCTACATATCTCTTAGCATCTCACCAACAATGCTGGGCCCTTTTTCTTCTTTGATCTTCTGTGACTTGGAATCTCTAGGAGTTTGAACTTAGCGCAGTCGCCACTGTCAAGAGCAAGGAAGAAGGAAGGGAACAGCCTCATCATGGCTGCCACTGTCTCGATCCCTGAGAAGGAATGGCCAGTTCTGAAAGTGCTCTACTCAACTTTTTATCATCTGAAGAACAGCGGTTAAAGGAAGTTTGTCATTTCCCATCCCTTTCTTCACTGTGGAGCAACAAGTATTAGATGCATCTACTACAAAGTTCAGAGTAGTAATAAATTAAGTAGGCTGTTGCTACAAAAAAAAATAAGACAAGTAGGAAATAAATGGCTGAAAGGGTTTTCTCAAGCAGCAAAAATCAAAAAAGGCAGAATGTACAAAAGAAGAACATAAAGAAGAGAGATACAAAGAAAACATGTTGGCACCATGGAGGGGCCTGTGAAATAGTCTTAAAAAACATACAAAGACCAAAGAAAGAATTAGTGATGTGAGGGCCTCTGGCTGGGGCAGGGGGTGTGCAATCAGAAAGGAAAAATATAAAATTCAAAGAGAGAAAGGGGATTACAGTTACTGAGCTCTCACAGGAGGCTACAGTACCAAAAAGCCCTGTCTTCCTGCCAAAACTTTGAAAACATAAAAAGCTCAAAACGTGTTGTCATTAGGAATCAAATTAAACCTCCAGAAGCCTTTAAGATACACATGCTTTTAAATATCATGATAAATTATGCATCTGTGACACAGATTGAGATACTTTGGCCTTCAAGTCATCAATAATTCAAAAACTATGAACATGAATCTAATCCAAATGGGAGTTTCAAAGTTGGGTTGTGAAAGGATTCTTAGCATTGAGTAGAAAGACTTCCCAGAAAACTCTATACTTTCCATCGTAAAGATAAACAGGTAGGATTAACATGCTTTTGTGTATGGTGTGCTGTGAAATTGCAGCTGGACATTTTGTACTGAGTAAATAAATAATTCATAGATTTTTCAAAACTCGCTTTTTTTTTATCATTGTAAGTACTCCATCAAGACTCTAGAACCATCAGCTACATAATGACCTCTTCTCAGATGATTTCTATTTTTAGAATAATGCCAGGATTAAACTTGAGCCAGGAGGAAAAGTTTCAAGCCCCTCAGCATCCAGGATACTATCAGATTTTTTTGCCTAGCATTCAAATGTGTCAATATAAAGAAAGTGTCTAGTAGTTATTTTGCCATTTCTATCTGTATTCACAATGTTTCCTCCAGAATTAAGCTGTTGCTGATGGTATACAAGGCAACTCTTACATTCATATGGAATGTATACACTCTAAATATGACATTTGAAATTACTTTTAATTGAAGAGCTGCAAGTTATAACTAAAACAATAAAGCTTTTCCCTTCACAAATTCCTTTATTGAAAAACTAGCAAAATGAAGATGCTTTTCCCCGAAATCCCATTGTATTATCCAGATAAGAGTTTTCAAACAATTTTAGGAATTTTTTTTTAACCAATAGAGTAGGAGTTCTACCTTTTAAAAAATTCATCTATTCTCTGAAGTCAAGACAAAGTGAATATTTTTATTTCAAAACCATAGGAATAAACTAATAAAGATATTATAAATAGGATTTACAGCATATTTGTGAAATACGTGAATTAAATCAGTCTCTCTTCTCTGACTTCCCTAACACAAATACCCCAGCTTAACTGCCTGAGTGCGAGTACAGTTACTTGGTGTTCCACTTTCCAGCAGTTCCAATTCCACTTAAGCATCTTGGCTGCTCCATGTTATACTGTTGCAATTTCATTACAAAACTTATGCACTAAAGTGCAGTGACTAAAATTGATATCTGACTTAATTACAGGGTACAATACATGGATATTTGAATGTAACGTAGTGGAAAATAAGATGCTTTGTTTTTAGCTATTTCCGAAGCTTTTATCCTTGTGGAAAGCTAACTTGGCTCTAGCTCTTGCTTGGCACTAGCCTCAGATTGCTGATTTTCTTTAGAAGGAAGACAAAAGAAAAAGCAAGATTCTGCAGCTACTGATGTCATTGTCCAGCTAAATTCTTTGAATTTTTACTATATTCTCTTCTAAATAGTGTAGCTCCCAATGAACCATCTTAATTCTATCACACTTTACTGAAATATCATGAACATTTAAATAGTCAGCAAATTTTCCTGGCACTATACATAGAATAGAAAATATCTGAGATATACTAACATTTTGATTATCAAAAAATAGGAGTATATCACTGTCAAAAATGTTTTTCCATGAGTTTCAGGAATTCAATTTATAAATATAACTGGAGTTACTCTGTTCAAATGAGAACTGATCTTGGAGATCCAGTTATCTATTTTTTTTAAAAGTCACATTTCAAAATAGTGTTTTAATTTTAAAATGGAGTATATTTTAAAATCTAGTTTAATGTCTATGTTTAAAATAACTGCTTAGTGCTTGCTTCAGCAGCACATATACTAAAATAACTGCTTCAGTCAAACATATTGTTGAAAAAGGTTACTGTTTTAAATGACCAATTCACATTAACACTAATTTGATTTTCTTTCACAAATAACATGATTTTTTACTCAATATTCACACACATATTCTAATCACCCTAACCACTGGAGAAAAGAGGAATTCTAAATTTTATATAAATTGGAATATGAATTTATATCTGTAACTAAAACCACATTGACACTAAAATTTCACAAATGTAATAAAACTGTTTCACTGAAATTCTTGTCAAATTTGACAGTAAATCTATCAGGTCCTGGCATTTTCTTAGTTGGCAGGTTTTGTTTTATTGCTGATTCAGTTTCATTCCTTGTTATTAGATTATTCAAGATTTTAAGTCTACTTGGTCCAGTTTTAATAATTCATATGTATCTAGTAATCTCTCCATTTCTTCTGAATTTCTCAGAATTTTTGGCATATAGGCTTGTGAAATAGATTTTTGGGAGGGCTCCTTATGATTTCATCTGTTTGATTTCTAATTTCATTGATTTGTGTCTTTTCTCTAGTAAAATTCACTTAGGGTTTATCTGTTTTGTTTATTATTTCAAAGAATTTACTCTGATTTATTATTTTTGTATTTTTCTAACTTCCGTTTCATTGATTTCTGCTCTGATCTTTATAATTTCCTCCCTTTCAGAAACTCCGGTTGTATTGCTCTTCTTTCTTGAGGACCTTGAGATGCACAGAGATTATTTGGGCTTTTGTTTTCCTGATGTGAACATGCATAACTACAAACTTTTCTCTCAGGACTGCTTTCATTGTTTTCCATGAGTTCTGGTATGTGGTCCTGGCATTAGCATTCAGTTCTAGGAAATGTCTTATTTCTCTTGTAATTTATTATGTGACTGTTTGATCATTAAAAATGATTACTTTATTATCCAAATTTTGATTTACTCGGAAATGTGATTTAACTATTTGTATGTATTAATAAAATGATTATTTTGATATGATCAAAATGAATTATTATGAATGTATTTCATACACTTGCATAGTTTCTGTTGCTTTTTTTTTTGCTATTGATTTCCAGTTTCTTGCTCTATGACCTGATAATACACATGCCAAAATTGTGATCCTTCTGCCTCTTTTTAAGTTGCTTTATAGGCTACATGTGGTCTATTTTGGAGAAAGTACCACGTGTTAATGAAAAAAAATTAGATATGTATTAAATCCATTTGTTCAGGGTACTATAAAATTGTAAAGTTTCTGCACAGTAAAAAAAACAACTAAGAGGATAAAAAGAAACCTAAGAAATCGAAAACAAAATTTACCAGCTGTTCTTCAAACTGATGTCAAACATCTCAAATATATGAAGGAAACAAATTTGATGTTCAAAATAAAAGACTCAATTTAAAAAATGAGCAAGTGAAATGAATAGACACTGCCTGGAAGTATCAATGGCCAATAAACACGTGAAAAATTGTTCAACATCGATAAGGAAATACAAATTAAACTACACTGAGCTACCATCTCACCCTGGAAAAGTGGCTAGCATCAAATAATAACAAGTGCTGGTAAAGATGTGGGGAAAGGAATTCTACATTGTTGGTGGGAATACAAATTCATACATGCACTGTGTAAACTGGTGTGGAGACTCCTCAGAAAACTAAAAGGGGAATTTCCATTTGGACTGTCACTTATGCTTCTGAGTACCTTTATGGAAGAGTTAAAGTCATCCAATTATAGGGTTTCATACATACCCATGTTTATAGTGGCACAATTGGTAATATCAGTTCTTGGAAATAGCATATATGTCTATCAATAGATGAATGGATAAATAATGATACTTAAGTATTTCATAGGTTTAGAATTAAATATGGTGAGTAGGAATGTCTGCTATTATTGTTTTATGGTGGATTATTTCTAGGATAACCTCTTGAAAATATCCCTTTTAATTATCATTTATTTTCTAATTTATAATCCCAAATTAATTTTGTTCTCTACAGAATAGAGAATATTACACTTCTGCCATCATTACCTGCTTGATAGCATCTCATGATTTTGAACAGTCTTAATATCAGATTCCAGTGGTCATTAGTTGTAGTGCAGTACTCTGTCCATAATTATTCTTTTATTGAATACAACACACACTTAACACATTCTAGAATTAAACCTAATCTTATTCAAATACATTTTGACCTCTCACTTTCAAATTATTGCCAGTGAAGTTGTTGGCTAAAGTTTAAATTACCAATCACTATTGGAACCCATAGGTTAAGAAGAAATATTTCTAAATTATGCACACTAATTTGTAAGTATTTGTAAGTATTTCTTTTCTAATTGATTTTACTGGTACATTTTATACATACATTATTGTCACATTCAACATTGAGAATTTGTACTGGTACATGACACATCTTTTTTTTTTTTTTTTTTTTTTTTGAAACAGGGTCTCGCTTTGCAGTTCAGGCTGGCCCTGAGCTACTATGTAGCCCAGGCAAGCCTTGAACTTAGCAATCCTCCTGCCTCTGCCTCCTGAGTGCTGGGATTACAGGCGTGAGCCACCACGCCCAGCACCACATGACACATTTTGATTCTCATTTTTTCCTATTCCCCTGCCATTCCTACAACCTCCACCTCTATATACATTAAGTTTTGTTTCCTTTTATTTCACCATCATTTTTTTTCTGTTACTTTTTTACTTTCCCCTACCCCTGTCTCCCTACACTTTGCCTTTGAACGTTTTCTACTTCAAAATATCTATCATATTTTGAAACTCATTTACATCTTTGGTTTCTCGTATTAAAGGGATGATACAGTATTTACAATTCTGTGCCCTATTGAATCACTTATGACTATGTCCTCAAGGTATATCTGAGTATAAATGGCTTTGATTTTTTTTTTTTTTGAGGCAGAGTCTTGCTTCTTAGTTCAGATTGTCCCTGAGCTCACTATTTAGCCCAGGCAAGCCTCAAACTCAGCAATCCTCCTGTCTCTGCCTCCCAGGTGCTGGGATTACAGGCATGAGCCACGATGCCCAGCATTATGGTATGTAGTACTGATTGGTGGTGGGCATGAGTCACCATGCTTGGTCTTGCTGTATGTGGTTACCAGGGATTGAACTCAGAACCTTGCACTTGCTAGGCAAACACCAGAACCAATGTGCTAAATCTCCAGACCTGATTTGTTATTCTTAATAGCAGAAGATTACTCCATTTTATTTTTTTTAAAACCCACATCGTCTTTATCCAGTTTCCACCTGATGAGCATTTGGGTGTTTCCAAGATTTAGCGATTATAATCTGAGCTGCTATAAACATGGGTGCACATAGGTAGCTGTGTGTTTTGATTATCCTTCACTGAGTTTACTGTATTTACCAAAGTGTCTTAGCTCCTTCTCCCTTCCCTCTTGCTCTCTTTCTCCTTTCCTTTCCTGGTCCTTTTCCCTGTCCTTCTCCTCCTCTTTCTTCTTCCATAAGTAATTCCTTTTTCTTCTGATTCCCGTTTGAAAAATTCAAAGACAATTGACTGAAGACACAGGGATCACTGGAACAAAAACAAAGAAGCACAGCTTTCAAGAGCTAGAGACACAAGTCAATGAATAGGATTAGTGTTCTTTGGAACATAAAGGAAAACAATGTATTAACTTCAAATCATCACTCACAGCTGTGAGCAAAATTTAACATTTAAAAGCCTATTTCAGAACATTTTGTGAACAGGATAGCAGAAATGCATTTCACAGAATATAGACAAACACCTAAGTATGTAGTTTAATGGTCATGATCACAATCAACACTGGGAATTTGTATCAGTACATGACACATCTTTTTTTTTTTTTTTTTGAGACAGGGCCTCACTTTGTAGTTCAGGCTGGCTCTGAGCTCACTATGTAGCCCAGGCAAGCCTGGAAATCAGCAATCCTCCTGCCTCTGTCTCCGGAGTGCTGGGATTACAGGCGTGAGCCACCATGCCCGGCTACATGACACATCTTGATTCTCATTTTTCCCATTCCCCTGCTCTCCCACAACCCACCCCCACATACATAAGCTTTGTTTCCTTTTTGCCATCAATTTCCACTTTCCTTCCTTTATTTACCCCTGCCCCCTTTGCCCTTTGAATATTTTCTTACTATTTCACAGTATATATCATACATTTTAGAACTCATTTACTCCATCAGTTTCTCTTACCCAGAGAAAAGATGCAGTATTTACACGTGTCTTATTTATTTCACTTATGAGTATATCTTCAAGGTACATCATTTGAGAAGAAAGGACTCAAATTTATCATTCTTTATGGCAGAATAACTAATAGTTTCTAATCAGGCAGTTAGAGTTTAGTGCCATTCCTCAGTTGGCCTGAAAAAAACTGCTTCACATTAAAGCAAAGAATTGAGAAGAAGCCTCATCATTTGCCAGCAGAAGTTTAGAGGACCAAGGTTCAATGTTGTCTCTAGAATGTGCTCAAAATCCCACTTGTGTAGACATGCCCTTACATGGACATTTGAAAATTTGGAGACCATTAAATACACCTTCTATTTACATTGTTCAAATGAATTAACCAAAAAACTGCCTTTATAAAAAATTCATAACTTGTCTTCTCAACTGCAAAATCTAACAGAAATTATATCAAGCACAACTACTGTATTCTCCTCCAGCAGTGTGAAAACTGTGACATTTTATATGCTTATTTATAACAATTTTCATTCAGTTTTCGTTAGACCTACCTATTATATTTTAACAACACATTTTTCAATACATCATTTAAAGCAATATAAAGTTTCTTTTGTCACTAACTGGTGTCCTGTAGGGAAGATAACCATCTTATTCTGTGGTAAAACAGCACACTATGCAGTTCACACGATAACTTGCATCTCAAAAGTACTCCTGAAATATTACACATGGAATTTGTTTGTCTCCATTAGTGAACATGCATCTGCCTTCATTTATTTAGTTCCCAAAATAAAATGCTACTTAAATGACACCATATTTCCAAATGAGGCAGAAATTTCACTTATGTAGACATAGGAACAATACAGAAGTATGTTTTATTGTAATCATCAGTTACCTTGAATTGAAATGAGCTCATGTGCTGCCTGTGTGGATGGCCAGTGTGCATTTTAATCTTATCTCCCGTATAAACAGTTACATCTATGGTATTACCCAATTACAGAACATGTTGTTCCTCTCATACTACCACACCACTTGCCTTTTTTGCAGAGATTGTCACTCTTCCCCGCCTCATTAAAACTCGAAGAACGTGCTGGTGTAATTTTTAGCCACTCATTGGAGCCTCCCATTTTAGCTGAATCAGCACCATCCTGTGGCTGAAATTTTAGGATGTACTTTCTACATTTTTCTCGTGTGTTTTTCTTAGTTATCTGTGTACTTTTCTATCAGATCCATTTTGTAAGAACACTATGCCACATAAGTTCAAAGTAAGTTTCAGTTTTTATTGCTGTATCTAGGTATGGAGAAAAAAGAAAGAGGAAAATAAGATGAGATGTAAATACTTTTTACGTGCTTTCTGATCATGTGACTACCTTAAATAAACTTTTATTACTTTTTGTTTTTTAGAACAAATCACGTCGTCCTTTGCTGTATAAGTCTCTTTCCCCATGGTTTCCTACAACTACATGTAGGGAAATCTCAATGTGTTACCATGACCAACAAAGCCTAAAACATCTTCCTTCTCACTCAGCCATGCCACTGTTCTCTTAAAGTACCTTAAAGAATATGACCACTGTAGTCTTACTATTTCTCAACTACTCCAAACATTCTCTTTTATCAGCACTCTTTTCCCAGGCATTTTTCAGCCAGCTCATCTGCATTATTCCACTCAAAATAATTTTATTTCCTCCTCTTGCACAGTAAAATAATGATAACTTAGCAAGACCCTACATCAAAACAAACAAGTCATGCTTCCCTCCAAAATATAATTATCCAGATAAATATGTATAATAGATATTGGGAAACAGGAAGAAAATGTTCAAATGGGAAAGGCAACAAAGGAAGGGGAGAAATGAAGAAGGGAACAGAAAAATATAAGAAAAAATGGAAACAAAGTTTATTGTAAATAATGAGATAAAGGAGTGTCAAAAGGAAAGAAGGGGATTGGAGTATAAAAGAAGAATCAATGTATATTATGTACAAGTACAAATACCCTACGATGTATATGCTCATTATGTATATCTAAAATATTCCAATAAAATTAGCTAAAAGTGCATATATATATATATATATATATATATATATATATAACACAAACTTTTAACATGTTTCAAGTTATTTTCTATTGAGATAGAATTTTCTGCTGATATTTACCTGTTTATTTTGGTTTCCAATTTTTGTTTCTGTGTATGGTTCAATACATGTGTATACAAACTAGCATAGGTGTTTTGTTTATGGGATATGTTTCCAAGAGTGAAATTATTGGGTAAAAGATACAAGTACTTTAAAGTTTAACAGACATTTTCAGATCATTTTTTCCAAAAAGGTTCAAATCTTTCACTAAGCCATCACAAATTAATGAGAACATTTTCTTTTCATCTAAATCAGCAATATGTTTCATTGTATTTTTTAATGATTTTTCCCATGTGACAGCCATGATGATATATCTAGCTTTTACTGCAACTTACATCTTCATAGCTGCAGATGAAACTGGACTTCTTTATTGAAGATCTGGATATGTAATTCCGTGAACTATGTTTTGCCCCCCCTTTTTTTCCTTTTTTTTAATTGAATTCTTTATTGCTACATTTTATATACAGCTTGCATTCACACTCAACATTGGGGAATTTGTACCGGTATATGACACAAATTAATTCTCATTTTTACCCATATCCCTATCCACCCCACAACCCCCCACCCCCTATTACATGTTATTTCTTTCTTTCCAAATCACATTTATTCTTCCCCTCATTACATTCCCCTACAACATTCCCTTTGAATATTTCCTATTTTACAAAATCTACCATACATTCTAGAACTCATTTACATCTACAGGTTCTCATACCAGAGAAAAGATATGGTATTTACATATCTGTGATCTATTTATTTCATTTATTGGTGTGTCCTAAAGGTGTATCCATTTGCACATAAATGAATGAAACTTGTCATTCATTAGGGCAGAACAATACTCCATTTTATTAAAAATACACACATCTTGGGGCTGGAGATTTAGCTCATGCCCACCAGCAATGAATACCACATGCCACAGTGCCGGGCATGGTGGCTCACGCCTGTAATCCCAGCACTCAGGAGGCAGAGACAGGAGGATTGCTGAGTTCCAGGCTTGCCTGGGCTACATAGTGAGCTCAGGGCCAGCTTGAGCTACAAAGCAAGACCCTGTCTCAAATAAATAAATAAATAAATACACACATCTTCTTTATCTAGTCTCCAGTAGATGGGTATCTGGGTTGTTTCCAAGATTGGGCTATGGGCTATGACAAACTGAGCTGCTGTGAGCATGGGTGTACATATGTCTTTACAATATGAATATTTTCATTCTTTTGGGTATATTCCTAGTAGGGAATAGCAGGGTCAAATGGGACTTTAATCCTAGTTTTCTGACGAATCTCCACACCGATCCCCACAATGGTTGCGCAAGTCTACAATCCCAGCAACAGTAGGGAAGGGTTCCTTTCTCCCGGCAGCCTCGCCAGCATTTATCATTGGTTGATTTCACAATAGCATTATTTGTGGAGTTTTGACCCTTTTTATGTTGTCTTTTCATGACAATTCAAAATAAAACTGTCACCATAAGAAAAAGATCTTGGGCCAGAGGTTTAGCTCTGTGGTTCCAGTGCCTCCCTAGCAAGCACAAGGTCCCTGGTTCAATCCCTGGTAACCACATACAACAATACCGGGTGTGGTGACTCACATCCACCAGCAATCAATACCACATACCACAGTGCTGGGCATGGGGGCTCACACATGTCATCCCAGCACTTGGGAGGCAGAAGCAGGGGATGGCTGAGTTTGAGGTTTGTCTGGGCTACATAGTGAGCTCAGGGCCAACCTGAATGACAAAAGCAAGACCCTGTCTCAAAAAAAAAAAAAAAAAAAAAAAAAAAAAAAAAAAAAAAAAAAAAAAAAAAAAAAAAAAAAAAAAAAAAAAAAAAAAAAAAAAAAAAAAAAAAAAAAAAAAAAAAAAAAAAAAAAAAAAAGAAAGAAAGAAAGAAAAGAAAAGAAAAGAAAAGAAAAGAAAAGAAAAGAAAAGAAAAGAAAAGAAAAAAAACTCTTGAAAACAAATGTGTATTTGTACATTATCACACCATAAGTTGGTTACAGGTCTGCTAATGATTGGGTTAGACCAGTCTGAGATTTCACCCACCCATCCCCCATAATAAAAGGAAGTTGGAGAGAATCCACAGCCTGTCAGAGCTGTAACTCATGTATTATCCAGTCACAGGGACTACTATACGAAATTTCCAGTTCATCATTTAATTATTCTCTGATGTGTACCTATTCAACCTTTATATTATCCATATTATGACCTTTATATTTCACATAATTTAAGCCATTTCCATCACATCTGAATTTTACCATATGTTTATTCAAAGACTTTTGAAAATCTTATATCATAAAACTTTAACATTATCCCTCTTCCATATAACCATTTTAGAATACAGTAAAGTAAAAAATAAAAATTATTTGCCACTTCAAACTCCTAAAAAATTATAGGCAATTATATTTTTTAAATAAAACTGATATGAGTACTTGAAATACTTTGAATGAAGGGATATTTTAATGATTTGTGTCAATGGAAAAATATAGTATAATCTAAAAACATTTGTTTCAGGATTTAACAATTATTTATGCTAAAGAGGTTTATTCCCTGGCTTGGCAGTTTGGTTTTTGGGATCTCAGTGTTTATACTACTCGATTAAATAATATCAGAAAAATTTTTTCTCTACATTCTACAATTCTATTTTTGGTGAGCTCCATGTTAATCATTCAGAAGAAAAACAAATGAAATATATATTTTTATGATACTTCCTTTGGGGATGCCTAGTATGGATAATTCCCAGTGTTAGAAACATGATTTTTATGTTTTCTCTTTCTTCGTGACAAAAATTCTTTATGAACAGCTCTTAAGGAATAGTTCAGTTCCTTGATGAAGCATCCAGCATTACAAGCCTCCCCGTGGGACTTTAGTGTTTACAATAATTTAATCCCAGGGATATGTATTTAAAAGAAATTCAGAAGTAGATTCACTGTGGAAAACTAAACTTCTTGTAGAAGTATTTTGTTAATTCTGTCTATATTATGTAAGAGTTTTATAAGTCAAGATCATGAGGTACCAAAACCATGCATATATCCACATTAGTTGCATTAATTATTAAAGGTTACTGCTCTTTAAAAGCAAGGAAGGAAGGGAGAGAGGGAGCGTTGCATTGCTGGCAGCTGTCACAGTCATGGGCTGTCTTTTGGACTGGCTCTGCTCACTCCCTGTGGCTTTCCTCAGATGCTCCACATTCCTGACCTCTCTAAATTCCTAGAGCTGCCTGTGTAATTCTGGCTGTGCTCTCACAGCTTCACACACTGCTCTCTCTCCCTGGAGCACATTGGCAGGGCCCTCTGCCTTTGTTCTGAAGTCTGGGTCGAAACATCCCTAGTCTTGTAACTCTTACATTTTATATGTTCTGTGTGTAAAGCCACCACCACCTGGATGATGCCAAGGTCTGCTACTGCTCTAACAGTAGTCAGGCCCTTTGACACAAAAGGTCTGGAGGCCTCTAAGTGCTCAAATTGCTGAACGTGATTAAAAAAAAGAATCCCAAGAAATCAATTCCCTAGGTGACAATTCTCCAACAAAGTATCCTGGAATGTACCGCTCTAAGAAAATTATTTCACTTTTGCAAGCCAAAGGGTAGTCTTGCTGTTTCCTAATTCCAACTTTACTTGAACTTCCTTTTCATTAGTTGTTTTAATCATGAAGCTGTGCCTTTTGTTCTTGAATGTCAGTGGAGAGCTGGCTTAAAGATCTTAATAGTACCCATGACACAGCTTCAACATCAGGCTGCCTTAAAATTTTCTTCACCAGATTAATTAATCTATTCCCCTTAATCTCAGTTTCCCCAAAAGTCACAGAAAATGAGCAAAATACATACAAACTTTCTTTTGGAACATAGCATACATGGCATAGAGTCTAACCATTAGGGGAGTCCTGTTTCCTACTGAAATCTCCTGTGCCCAGCGTTTTTATTTATATTTCTATCAACATTCTGAAATTCTGAGCTCTCTGATTAAAATTTCCCACCTATCTTGGCTTTCAGCTACTTTGCTGGTTGATAAATGAATCTATGGTTTATTTGGGGCCCTGTTTCCATCCATAGTCTCCAGCTCCAAGACAGGACAGCATGGCATAGGGGGATAAAGAGGATTAACTGCTCACTTCATGACATTAAGAATCAGAAAGCCAAATAAACAGCAAGAAAGGGAGAAAAAAATCTTCCAGGTCACGCCCACAGTGACACACTTCTTCCAACCAGGTCCCATTGTTTAAATGCAAGGTAACTATAATGTACTTATAGTTCAGTCACCATCCAAAGGTCCTATTTATGGCGTCAGGAGGCCGAAGGGAATACCTATATATAAATCAGAACAGCCCTTCTTGAGCAGGGGTTCCCAGGAATGTTTTATCTAAAGAAAGGTTGACACTTTTGCACCCTTGACCCTTGGGGTCTTGCTGATTTCTGTATTGCCCATGAAGCATCATTCTACCTCTCCTTCTACAAAGTACTTGGCTTCTTTTTAATTTTATTAAATTTTGGCTTCTCTTTAAATTTTCTGCTTAGTTGCCACATCTCCTTTTCCCCCATTTTTTAGAAATGTGTCCTTCTGGGCCAGAATTTACAATTTCAAGTTTTTTTGTTCTGCTTTATACACTCAGTTCTCAAATAAATTAGGCTGAAATCAGCTAGGAGTATCCATGCCACACTTGAATGTTGGGTTCTTATGAAAGCAGGGACTCATATATTTGTGACCACACAAATTTGAGGTTTGGTTCTACACGGAGAGAGCAGAGAGGCACAATGATTTTTCAAAGAAAGTAAGTTCATTATAAAAGTACAGGAGATATGAAAATAGTCAAACAATGCATTCCCATAAAGGAGGCAGGGCACAGCCCTGAAGATGAAGGGAAATTCTTTGCGGAGGGATCTTGCATGAGACAGAGCTTGTGGCAGGCGAGTGAGAAAATTCCCTGCCACATCCAGTTCTCAGTCCCTTAAGAACTGTGACCAAACAGAAGTGGCTTGGTGGCAGCAGGTTTCCATGGCTGCAAGGGCCACTCCCAGGGTTAGGTAAGCTCTGGAACTGATCAGCCCTTCGTGTATTAACAGGTCCATACACACTTCTCCCAGGAGGCAGCCAGACTCTGACGAGAGACACACATCCAAGGTCTCTTCAGTGAACATGCACATTTCTATCACTTTAACCCTTTACTAGGGAGCTTTCTATTTCTCCCACCAAATCAATTACTCCACTGTCCTTAGTCCTACTCTCCCTCAATGTCACAGGGACACACCCAAAATGTGGGCAAATCTGTGGCAGAGTGGAACACAACATGGCATCCTCTGCCTAGTCCTTGTTCCAAATTTACACGTCTTCATCCTGACCATTGCTATTTCCGTTCACTTTCTGGTCTTTTCATATTGACCAAAGTCACCCATCAGACTCTGCTTACAGTATGATAAAGCTTTTCTAAATTACACCTCTAAATCTTTCCAAAAATCTCCAGCAAGCCAGTTTCAAAGGTTTCTAAACCACATGGTCAGATACAGTCCTAGTAATAACTCCACCTTTCAGGTGCCAGTTGTTTGTATTATCAGCTTTCCTGTTGTTGGGACCCAATAATCAACACTCACAACTTCAAGGAAGTGAAGTCAAATCTGTCTCATACTTTCAGGGACTCAATCTATCTCTGGCTGACTCAAGTCAGAAAACTCAAGGCAGAAGAGTGTGACAGACCAGAGATGTTCATTTTATGGCATAAAAGCATGTAGAGGAATGCTGCTCATCCATCGTGACTGGGAAGCAGAGGAGGGAGACACAGTCCACACGGAGCCAGGGACCATACAAATCCCTCGAGGTCTGCTCTGTGACCTCCCAGTCATGCCCAAAACTGTGCTCTCCTAACACCCTAGTTATTTCTAAACCCAGTCAAGTTGACATATGATTAAGGATCACAACAGCAATAATGCAGACAGTGGAAATTTCTATACTAAAACCTCAATACTAATGAAATTACAACTTAAATTTTTAGTTTTAACATGAGTCTATTATTTTGTAATTTCTTTAGGATTATACAAAATACATCATTCATAAAAATTGGGCACAACTGTTTCCTACTACCCTCAAATAACAGATAATGAAGACTTTTAAATAACTTCTTTTTTGGTAACAGAATTAAACATAAACATTTAATTCACACATTTTACAATTATTGTAAATCACATCTAATAACTTTCTATTTTCTTAAATACAGTACACAAATCAAAAACTTGTGTGACTTTGGTTTACTTTCATTCATTAATGCAGTTTTCATCCTGCAAACTTAGGTATTCTTTGCCTGTCCACTAATCAAGCTCAAAGATTCTTTGCTTTTTTAAAGGTTCATGCCTACCTTTAGTAACCCTCCACCTTTCAGTTGACTGACACCTTTCTATGAGATTGTTTCATTCAGTGTTGTTATAGTGTGGGCTTCAGAAGGAGTATTAAAAAAATTATTGAGTGTATATGCTTCACTAGTTCTTAAATATTACATCAGAGAAGGTTAACCACCAGTCCGTTACACGAGCACCATTTTAGCATGATTTTATACCTAATATATATTATACCAAAGTACCCAAGAATGGGAACTCTAGCCCGGCACCCTGTGCTCACATGTAGCAGCCCTTGTTCCAATTTCCAATTGGCTTTTTAGTTCATTTGAGGCTTTAAAAAATCAAATAAGGAAATGAGAAAAAAGTATGCATCACATATGCACAAATGTGCACTCCAGGAGGGACAAAGCCTGATGAGGTTATGACTGGCATTTATAGATCGCATATCATGGATCTTATACTCAGATAGAAAAACATAATACGCTACAGAAATACATACAGAATGCCAAAATTATCAACACCGATAACCACCTGTCTTTCTAAAAGAAAAAAAAAGCCACTAAATGACTTTGAAAAACCACCTATTAACATTGTAATACTCATCAACTGTGTTCTGTGGAGACTTTAAAACTTTTATTTCATCAGAAATCATGGCATGCTTATGAGATCTGCAAGAAGAATTTTACAAGTGTGTGAAATATTTTCTTTCTAAATGACCATCATGAAGCAGAAATTTAGGTTGATGACAGAAGACCTTCATGATTTTGAGCTTTCATGATTTTGCCAAAAACCAGAACCAAATGGCTTCAAATTTTTATGTTGATGGTTATGAAAACAGAGTACTCTTCTCAACATGCTGCTGTTGAGTGAATTGCCCGTGTTCTCAACCCTGGCTAGAGAAGCTGTGTACCTTTTTTTTTTTCTTTCTGCTAATGAATAAATTTAAATTTCTTTAAAACATTTGAGAATAATGAATAACAGCTATAATTTCAGAAGCAAGAGATCTGATTCAACATCACATTCCCGGTGACAAACAGCCACTACAATAAATGTAGTATCTTTCCCCTCATTACGTTCCCCTACAACTTTATTTCCTTTGAACATTTCCTATTTCACAAAATCTGTCATACATTCTAGAACTTACTTACATCTACAGGTTCTCATACCAGAGGAAAGATACAGTATTTACATGAGGGGAAATAATAAGTATGATTTGGAAAGAAAAAGAAATAACATGTATATAGGGGGCGGAGTGTTTTGGGTGGATAGGAATATGGGTAAAAATGAGAATTGACTTGTGTCATATACTGGTACAAATTCACCAATGTTGAGTGTGATTGTGAGCTCTATATAAAGTGTACCAATAAAGAATTCAATTAAAAAATAATAAATAAATATAGTATCTCAAAAAGGAGGAGTTCTGTTTTGTTTTGTGGACTCTGAAGGACAAAAATTTCTGTCCATGTCTGTAATTTTAAATTAGATTGGATTAAATATACTGAGTTCTTTAAAATTTTTAATTTTGAAAACTTAAATATGTTATTTTATTTTTAATATGTTTCCTTCCCTTCATTGCCTTCTGCTGTTAAGCATGATCTATCCCAACCAAAATGATGGATTTTTACATTTCATGTACATGTCCCTTTTTATTTTTATTTTTTCTTGTTCATACACTCATGTATATGTATATGTACATATTTGCAAATATACAACACAGAATGCAAATTCCTTCAAAAATACCAATTAACATTTGTATTTGTCCATATTTTTGTGCAAAATTGTCTGCTTCTCTTGTTTATCTGCACTTTTGCTTCATTCGCTTATATTTTGCCAAAATTAACAATGAGAAGGGCCCCATTTTTGAGCATCTGTATGCTTAAATTTTATGGCTTTTATTTATGTTGCATAATTTCTCAGAAGTAAGACTTCCTGGTCAAAAGTTAAATGCATTTTTCATTGAAATATATAATCCAATTGTCTCCTCTTCAAACACAGAAAATGTTCGCATTTTTACTTTATTCAGAATTATTCTGAGCAATGGAATATTAGAGCTTTAAAATACTTCCCAGTCTGATAAGCACTCAAAACTATTCATTTAATTTGCATTTCCTTAACTAATAATGGGCTTGTAGTGGGATAAACCATACATCATGCTTGTTGGCTATTTAGACTTAACTGTGTGATCTGTTTCTTTATAGTCTTGGATAGTTATCCTATTTGTCTACACATTCCAGCTGAGAATTCTGAAAATAGTATCATGAAAGTAGTAATATATGACTATGACCTGTTTTGCAAACTTTTTTCCATGTCTATCATTTATCTATTGATTTTGATGTTACATCTTTCAAGTAGGTTTTTAAAATATTGTCAGTAATTTCTACACCTTTTCAATAGGTTCTGATGTTTATGTCTTGTTTAAGAAGTCTTCCTAACTTCAAAATATATTTGTAGCCTCCAAGATATTTTTCAGATACTTCTTGTGAATTTTTATATTGTTAATTATGTTTGAATATGAATCTATCAGCTATGTATATATAGATATATAGATATCATATTTCATATATATTTCAGTACCAAGGATTGAATTCAGGCATGGTACCACTCAACCTAAATCCCCAGCCTCTTCAGCTAGATATTTTGGTAATAAGATGAAACAAAAGCACTGTTTTTTATATTTTTTATAAATCATTCATTTTTCCATGTCACTTGTACCTGTTCTGTCCCAGTCTGTTATATTGAATTCTCGGTAATGTGTAGATCTATTTTGAGATTTACTGCTTCATTCCATTTATCTACTTGTTTACTCTCTTGGACCACAATTGCCTTGATGATAATGACTTAATGATATGCTCTGGCTCTGTTAAAAAGAGCTCAGTTTATCATTCATCTCTTTGTTATAAGCTTATGACTACTGATGACTTTATTATTGTATGTAAATTTTAAAGTCCTTTAATTCATTTTAAAAGTCCCATTGATATTTCTATAGGACTTCTAGAAAGCATTTTTGATACCCAAATTTCAGAAGATAATTTTGACCTGAGATTTCTTTTCCTTTTTTTTAATGCTTACTGGAAAACAGACTCATACAAACTGGCCTACAGGGAGATGTTTTTATTCGAAGCCTGAAGTATAATATAAATCTCTGGAATAATTCTGGCAATATGACATTTATTCCTCTGTGTACACAGAAAACAGAAGGTTAAGTTTCCAGAAGAAACAAAATAGAAAACATTGCATCTTACTATTCCTCTTATAGCCTAAGAGAATAATTCTTCACAAAGTGAAGGATTGTCATGTTTTCCTTATTTTCATAATTGACATGAATATTATCTAACATTTATTTTTGCTGTGGCCTATGCAGTTTATTGTAAGGCAGACTAATACACATGAGATACTTTAACCTAATACCTGGCCATATCACAAGCAGAAGATCCTATGGTTTAATACAGCTGTTCTGAGACAAATAAGAATATCTTCATTTTCTAATTTTAGTTAAAATGAAAGTGTGAAAATTTAAATCTGTAAATAGTCTTATCTTGTAGTACTTCAGGTGTTTGAAAGAATTTTAATTGCAATGTGCAATATTATTTAGTGACAATGGGAAAGCCCTAGATTTGGCATTTTGCAGACTTGGATTCAAGTCAACTCAAATGTGCATCTGAAAAATTATATAGAAATCCTTATCTCAACTTCTTCATGTATATGATGGATGTTTATGCTAGAAATCTTTTGGGTAAGTACAATAATTAACTGACTCTAAAAGATCTCAATCATAAGATTCTAAATAGTAGCATGAAACTGGTAAGAATTTATTCATATTGCCTGTATATTGTTGTTACAAATAAAGACTCATGTATTTTCATAATGGGGACACATAATTTGATTTTTAAATCTATTAACTTGTTCTAGATAAATTAATAATTCTTAGCGATATGAGCCAGGTACCATACAAGGCTTTCATAATATAGAGGTTAATAAGGCAGGGCCTGCTCTGATGAAGCTAACATCTTTAGAAAGAAACAAGTAGAATAATTACAGATTTTGAGATGCATTATAAACGAAATAGCATAATATGATAGGGTAATTCACTACTGTATAACAGCTACATGTTTAAAAATTCCATCTGTTCAATTGGAAAGGGGGAGAGAAGGGAGTGAATGCAGATTTAAATAACAAAAGCAGAATGGAAGGAAAACAATAGAAGGAAAGTTTTGTAAGGGGATAGGGAAAGAAAGATTGAAGGGAAGGGAGGGAAATGAAAAAAATATTAAGATACATTATTTACAAGTACAAATTCCCTAGGATGACTGTGATCATTATGTATGTCATAAATTACCAATAAAATTGATTTAAAAAGAAATGTTCCATCTAAAAACAGTTTAAAAGTGTTCTTACAGAGGCTAGTGGCACATGTCTGGAATCTCAACACTCTTGAGGCTGAAGCAGAGTTGTTATGAATTTAAAACCAACAAGATTACATAATCAGATTCCGACTCCAGGACAAAAGAAAAACAAAAAGATGTTATTTATATGTGTACTATGTTAAGGATGAAATATTTTTAAAATTGGAAAATAAAAATATCCTTAAATGATGAACTAAATTATTTATTCTTAGTATATCACTTAAGGAGTACTTCATTTAGCATATTTTAGGCCCCCTTTTGTTCTACGTACATAATAAGTTTACCTTATTGAGTCCTACTACTATAAAAATTTATAGAACTATGTCAATACTCTTAACATAAAGAACAAAATAGCATGTCACTTAGACTATATGAGTGTTTTGTATAAAACACTACAGGACCCTAGGGAAAGGTATTGGAAAATACACTACTCAAAAAAAAAAAAAAAAAAAAAAGGTTGACTAAAGACCCTCAATAAAATCTTCAGTCATTGTGAAATGATAACACTTATGATTTCTGTAAGTACCAAATCATTCAATCATTAAAGTTAGTATTACTGAAATTCAATAATATACCTTCTCTGAGTAAGACTGGGGGAATTTTCTGCAGACCGAAGACCTAAAGGAAGGCTGTTTTCACATCCATGATATAAACAGGAAGTGAAGGACAGACCACTTCTGTTCCTCCAGGGGAACTCCAAATCTTCACTATCAGCTTGGACATTACCTTCAACCTTCTAGCACAGACCCTTCAGCCTCCTAATATGGACTCTCACAGGATTCTACTCTGAGTTTACAGTTTCTAGCTTGATCCTTCAAATATCCAATGTGCCTTTTACACTCTTCTACATTTGACTCTCTGAGCAGCCACTGTAAGCCAATCTCTAAATTCTTGTATAATTTATACATCTTGATTAAATCTGTTTCCCTAGTAAGCACTGAATAAGACAGATTGGTACCAGAGAAATGAGGTCATTACTATCATGTAGCTGACCATATGGTTCAGGAGCCTTTGCAATTGCCTTGTGGGAAGAGCTTGAAAGCTTTGGAGATGCTGCATGAAGAAGCAGCCTTAGAATGCTTTAAGCTGAATTAGATGAGAGATTCTGCTCAGAGCTCAGAAGACTGGAATGCTGAAATGTTGTTGGTAAAGCTCTACTGGGAAGGACTGCACTGGCTACTGGGCTCCAGACGATTTGTGTTATGCATTGGCAGAAAGTTTTTCTGCATTTTGTTAATGTCCAAAGACTTTTCCTGAGACTAAGATTAAGGGTGGTGGACTAATTATTTTACAGAATAAATTTCAAGGTAGTCTAATGTTGAGGCAGTGGCATGGGTACTGTTGATGTTTCTAGCCAGATCTATATTGAGAATCAAGAGTAAAGAGCCCAGTAGAATGATTAAAAATGTTTTGAGTTTGGTCAAGAAAACTCTATTAAAGCAGTGAAATGCAAAGGCAGAGGAGAGGAGAATTTGATTGCTAAGAAGGAACAGTACAATGAGAAAAATGGCCTGAGAACATCACAAGAAGGAGGAGGACTCCAGTCTTTGCAGCTTCAAGATAACAAAGGAGAAAGAATTTGTTTTGAGAAAAGATCCCCAGAACACCATGTTCCAGAATGGTGGCAGCCTAGAGAATTTGTCAAGAAGAATTGAGTTCAGAATAATCAGTGATGCAAGCATGTACTCCCTTCAGACAAGAAAGAGGAAAGCTTGGCTACTGTTCCAGCTGGATGCAGACCTTGGCATCATCCACATGGTGTTGGCTTCAGGTAGAGGGTGCAAGAATTGTAAGCTCAGAAAGACTTTCATATCTGTGACCACATGCCAAAATTTAGAACTAATTAGAAATGTGTTTACAACATAGAGGTACTTCAATATAGTAGCACTGTCCTTTGGAATAAAAGATCACTCGTGAGTTGGGGAGCAAGAGAGATAGAAGGAGAGGGAAAGATTATAAATAGGGTTAGAGGATCTATAGAGATCACACAGACCTCAGGAACCTTATAGATTTTAGAGGACAACAGAGACAAAAGGGACAAATATAAGACGCAACCAACTAAGACTACAGGACCACTAGAAACTGTTCATTCCCCTATAATAATAATAATACAGAAAGAAGAAAAATTGGGTAAGACTGAAAACCTTCATCTTCTAGGTACTGATTTTAAGTGGAGGACAGGAGCGAATGAGGGAACAAGGGAACAAGGAGCATCTAGCAGCAGCAGGCAAACCAGAGACTATTTTCCCTCTTCTGTAGAAAAATGAGAGCAATTGAGAGGAGAAAAAAACCTGAAATTGAATAGATTCAGAAACAGCAGAGTAGATAAATGAAAAAAAGAAAGGTCAGAAAAAAAGAAATGATAATAACAACAGTAACAACAACAACAACAAAAAGCTAAAAACACAACCAAAAGCACCTTTCACAGCATGAGTCTGTTATCTCCTATAGGTGGTATGGGCAGTAGCACACAGATTGAAGTTGATTAGTAACAGGGAGACAGCCATCAACCATTGTCTAGGTTCTGAGTATAATGCCAGAGTTGGGCCCAAAGAATACCTACAAGCTTAAACTATGAAAGAGTCCAGGATCTTGTAGGTAGAACTCACTCACCCAACTCACCAATGGCTGTAGCCAACAGGATTCCCTCATTCTTCCAATGAGTGTTTTATTGTTTATTTGTTTGTTGTTTTATTTTTTCATGGTGTACTGAGCAGAGGAATACATTGAAAGTCTCTGTCTATGTTCCAGCACTACTGCCACACTATTTCAATGTCCACAGACAAGTAGGTGGCATCTCTGGAGGCTCTTTCCCATTCAACAGTTGTGTCCAGTCTGACCCACAAGGAAGTGAAGATTCCAATGCCTTCAGGTCTTGCCCCAGTCACAAGAAAGAGGGGCTCTTCTGCCTAAATCTCTGCACTATGTCCCCAGAATGGCTCACAAAAAAAAAAAAAAAATGGAGCTTCCTTGCACTTCTGGTCTGGTCCCAGTCACAGGAAAGCTGCCAAGAGAACATTGTTCAGTGGTGCCCAGGTCCTTTCATAGCGGGGCTCCTGCATCTAAGTCTCTGCATCAATTCCCCCAACTGGACCACAAAGAATGGAGAGTCTGCACACTTCTGTTCTGGTCCCTTGTTACTGGGTAGGAAGAACCAATATCACAAAAATAGCTATATTCCCACAAATGCTATATAGATTCAGTGCAATCCCAACAGCATATTCCACAGAGCTTGAAAAAATCCAAAAATTCATTTGGATCCAAAAGAGATCTGCAATAGCAAAAGCACCTCTAGCCAACAAAGATATGGCAGGGTGTAACACAATCCTCAATTTGAAACTGTACCACAAAACCAGTCATGAACACTGCATGGTAATGCCAAAGTAACACACCTGAGGAGCAGTGGAACAGATTAGAAGATCCAGAAACAACTCCAGATATACTAAACCATTCATCTTTGACAAAGGAGCCAAATACTATCAATGGAGGAAAGATAGCCTATTCAATAAATGGTGTTAGAAAAACTGGTTTCAACCTGCTAAAGACTAAAACTAGACCTATCTCACTAAACTAAAATCAAATTGGATTAGAGACCTAAATATTAAACAAGAAACACTAAGCCTCCTGGAAGATAGGTTAAGTAGAACTCTTGAAAATATTGGCATAGGGAAAGACTTTATGAATAAAACCTCAGCAGCACAAGAACTAGCAGAAAGAATCAACAATTATCTAGAGTATATAAAGAGCTTTAAATGACCAGCTCCCCCACTTTAAAGATCCAATTCAAAAATGGGCCTCTGCAATGAGCAGACATTTTTCAGCAGAAGTAAAACCAGCTAAAAAACATATGAAGAAATACTCAAAATTGCTGGTCATTTGAGAGATGCAGATGAAAATAACACTGAGATTTCATCTCTCTCCACAAAGAATGACTGCTATCTTGAAATGAACCAGCAAAAAATGCTGGCAAAGTGTGGGGAGAAAGGAGCCCTTCTCCACTATTGGTGGAAAAGTGGTGCAGCCACTGTGAAGATCAGTGTGATGATTCCTCAAAATGCTAGGAATAGAATGTGACCCTGCTATTCTTCTACTAAATATATATATGAAGGAATTAAAAGATTCATATCACAGCAAAGTTAGTACACCTATGTTTATAGCAGTTTAGTTTGTGATAGCTAAATCTTGGAAACAACTCAAATGCCCATCAACTGGTGACTAGATAAATAAGATGTTGTTTTTTAATAAAATGGAATATTACTTGGCCATAAAGAATGATAAATTTGAGTAATTTTTACTCAAAAGGATGTACCTTGAGGACACACTCATAAGTGAAATAAATAGGTCATAGTTGTGTAAGTAGGGTATCTTTTCTCTGGTATGAGAAACCAAATATACAAATGAGTTCTAAAATGTAGGCTAGATATTGTAAAATAAAAAATATTCAAAGGGAAAAAGGGGGTAGGAGTAAATAAAGAAGGGAAAGAAAACACTTGATGATAAAAAACAAAAAGGAAACAGAGCTTATATATAAGGTATATATGAGGTTGGGAAGTTGTAGGGTAGGGCAGGAGAATGGAAAAAATGAAAATTAAATTCTGCCATCTACTGGAACAAATTCCCAGTGTCAAATATGATCATGATGTGTATATAAAATGTACCAATAAAATCAATTTTTAAAAAAAGTCTTCCATAAAGATTTCAGAAGACCCAGGAGGGCAGGCTGTCCTAGAGAGCAATTTCTAAAGCTGTGAGTTTGAAGCTGAAGGTGCAGCAGAGGCCTCTGAAAGTTGAAAAACCCAGTGATATATATATATATATATATAGTTTGAAGAAAGGCTCAAGGAGTAAGAAAAGCTGGCCAAGGAGAGAAGCCATGAGAGCTACAACCACTGGAAGTCCCATAGGGGCAGAGCCACTCAAACCCTTTAGAGTTCTCATCTTTCCACAAACAACTTTGAATGATGGATACAGGATTGCAGGATTTAATGTTTGCACTTGCTTTGGTCCCATTCCTTTCTGTCACCTATTTGGAATGGGAATATGCATTTTGTTCCATTGAATGTTGGAATTGTTTAGCTTTCTTTTCATATATATAGGGGCTTTCAGCTAAGAGCTTGCCTTAAATCTCTGAGAACACTTTGGACTTAGACTTTTCACCAATGCTGAAACTATTAGGACTTGGGCAACTCTTGGACATGGACTAAATGCCTTGTGCATAATGGGATGTTCATAAATCTTTGTGGGACCAGGGTAGCATGTAATAGTTTGTGTCTAGATGTCCCATCAATGCTTCATTGATTATAGGTGGGGCTTTTCACAGATGGCTGGATCTAGAGTGTGTGATGCTGGGATCTAGGGTGTGCTATTGCTAAATTAGTCTACTGACTAGTTTGGCATAATTGTGGGTATAGATAAGGGGAATAGCCATGCTGGGTGTGAATATTACCTACCCTAAGGCCATGTAGTTTGAATAGAATATGAGAGACAGGAAGAAGGCTTTGGTAATTGTTTGTCGCCTTGCTATTTTGCTGGTAGCTGTCTGCTGCCTTCTGCCTCCCAGGAACTTCCCTCCTCTCCCACGTCACCTGTCATTGGGCCAGGCAAACTAAAACTACTACAAACTATGATCTATGATCAACTTTTCCTCCTCTATCTTTAGATGTTGGGTCTTTTGTCTCAGCAATGAGAAAAGTAATATATGATTTTCTCAGAAAAAAATGTTATTAAGCATTCAATAAGTTAAATTCAAAAAGTAATCACATTTTAACATGCCTATTGTTTACCAGAATTTGAGCATTTTTATTCTAAAACACACCAGTAACATGAACAATTTACTTCCAAATGGAGAAAGCATAAAATGGCAAATGTGGAGCTGTTTCTCCTATTTTTTTCTAATAAATATTCAAATCCTACATATTTCATATTCAATATTAATTTTTCTTTCACTTAATTTTCGGTGGATTTCAATCTGTTACTTTCATCTCACCTGTCTATCCAGGACCTGATGATACCTTAGTTCCATGATATTTTAATTGTTTGTTATTTTAAAAACCTTTTTTTTTCTCTCACAAAGAGGGAAAATTCCAAATTCTACCTGCTATTCTAACATCTACTTATGGTTTAATAACCAGCTTGGTTTGGGAAAATATATACCAATGAGGAAGAAATGTGAATCAATATTAACTAAAAATGGTTTTTTATTTAATTTATTGGTACATTATATATACACATCACAGTTACGCTCCACATTGAGAATTTGTACCAGTATATGACATGATTTAATTCTCATTTTTCAAAGTAAAAAGGGGCAAAGGGAAAGTAAAGAAGGTAAAGAAAAACTTTGATGGTCAAAAAAGAAATATATAGGGCCAGAGGATTAGCTCAGTGGTTCCGGCGCCTGCCTCACAAGTGCAAGGTCCTGAGTTCGATCCCCGGTAACCACATATAATGCTGGGCGTGGAGACACGCCCACCAACAATCAACACCGCATACCACAATGCCGGACGTGGTGGCTCACGACTGTCATCCCAGCACTCGGGAGGCAGAGACAGGAGGATTGCTGAGTTCGCGGCGGCTTGCCTGGGCACCATAGTGAGCTCAGGGCCAGCCTGAACTACAAAGCGAGACCCTGTCTCAAAAGCAAAAAGAAAGAAATATATACATATGGGGTGGGGTTGTAGGAAGGTCAAGGGCATGGGAAAAATGAATGTGTCATGTACAGCTACAAATTCTCAATGTGGAATGTGATCATAATGTATGTATAAAATGTACCAGTAAAATCAATATAAAAAAGACAAACTAATAAGAAAATGGCAAAGGACAGTTTACCAGAGAAGTACAAGTGAAGCCAAAATTTTACTAAAATATTCGAAACTTTTAATAAGCAAATGAAAGTAAATAAAAAACAGAAAAATCAAAAAAATATCAAGACACTTGTACCCTAAAAATATATGCTTCACAAATTCCAATTCTGACTGTGAAAAGTCTAACTGTCCTACCCTTGCTTATGTGCTTGATTTGCACTCACCTGCTGCAGGCTTCATCCTCTCACTTACCATGGTCAACAGTAGATCCATCTCACATAAAGCTTTTGTTATATTTTCTTCAAGATATTTATCCTTATAAAAATGGTCACAACTCTGTAATATACATCTAAGTCTAAGATTGTGATGGTTCCCCTTAACCTTGTTACCCCAGGCTGCTTTTGCTATTCTGTGTCTCTTTCTGGTTCCAGAAGAATTTTAGGGTTGTTTTCTACAATGCTGTGAAGAATGCTATTTTTACTTTAATTAGAATTGTATTAAATGTATCCATCATTATAATATGGCCACTTTTATATTGCTGGTTCTGCCAATGCAGGAACAGGAAATATCTTTACATTTGCTCATGTTGTCTTCAATATTCTTTTTCACCATTTGGTAGTTTTCATTGTGGAGGTCTTTCACTACCTTAGTTAGGTTAATTTCTAAGTACTTAATTTTTCTTGGTAAAATGTGAATAATATTTTTCCTACTTTCTTTCGCATTGGGTTTATTATTAGTGTTCATGAATGTTATTGATTTTTGTGTATTGATTTTGTATTCTGCTCTGTATTGCATAGGTACAGTGATAATAGCAATGTGGTACTGTCACAGAAATAGGCAAGAAGATTAATGAAACAGAATGGGGCTGCAACTCCAATCATATTCTATTCAATCTTTGACAAAGAGGGCAAAAAAATGTACACTGGAGGAAAGATAGCCTCATTTATAATGGTGATAGGAAAACTGTATATTCACATATAAAAACATTGAATCTAGACTCACATCTCCCACCATATAATAAACTAAAATCAAAATGAATCAAAGAACTAAACATCAATATAAAAATACCTATTGAAAAATAAAATAAAACTCTTGAAGTGAGAGATGTAGGCAAGGAGTTTCTGAACAGAGTTTCAGTTTTACTGGAAATAGTACTGAGAATCAATAAATGAGATCATATCAGACTAAAAATACTTTACACAGCAAAAGAAATAAACAGCAGGATGAAAAGAAAACTATAGAATGGGACAAAGTTTTACCAACTATTCTTAAAACAAAGGACTAATATGTAGAATTTATAAAGAACTCAAAACACTAGACACCCCAAAGTAAAGACTCAGTCAAAAAGCAAGGAAATGAAATGAATAAACATTTCACAGAAGTACAAATGACCAATAAATATATAAAATAATATTTAATATCACTGATCATTAGAAAAATCCAAACTAAAAATGAACACTGAGAGTCTGTCTTAGACCAGGTGGAATGGCCACCATAAGAAGTCAAATAATAAGTGCTGGAAAGGGTGCAAGGCAAAAGGAGACTTCTGCATTGCTGGTAAGAATGTTAAGTCATGAAACCACTATGGAAATCAGTGTGAAGGTTTCTCAAAAAATGAAAACTAGAAATTCATATTGATCCAACTATTCCACTATTAGATATATTCCCAAAAGTGTAAAAGCTGTGATATTATAGGGATATATGTATACACATGTTTAGGGCAGCAAAATTTATGAGATAAATATTGGAAGCAGCCTATGTGTCTATCAACAGATGAATAAATAAAGAAAATATGATATCTGCGTACAATGGAATACTACTCTGTAATAAAGAAAGAAAAACTTGTATCATTTGTAGGAAAAGGATGCACCATGGAAACAAAATGTTAAGTGGAATAAATCAGACACATAAAATTAAATATCATATGGTTTCCCTTATAAGAGGAACCTGAATTATAAACAGCAAAATAAAAGACAGGTAGTAGGAAATAAGGAAAGAGATCTTTCCAATGGGAAAGCAGACAGGAGGTGCAGGGATGGGGGGAAGGAAGGGATGTCTAGTGGGTGAAAAAAGGAATTAATAGCTGATATATAGAGATATATAGATGTATAGATATCACATACACACACATATCTCAAAGAAGAAGTGTAAACATGTTGTGCAGAAAACATTACAAATAATTTTTAAATCATAGCTCTGACTTCCTGAAAGCACTTTTGAAGAGAAAACATGAGAGTGATGACATCTTTAAAAATGTCAACTCAACATGCATTATCAACAGCATATTCATAAATATAAAAGTTGACTTAATTTTAGCTGTGACTGATTGACCAGCTAATTTTAATGAGGACCCAAAGAAGACCAAGATACAACTGAATAGAGCTTTGTAGATGGCAAGGTTCTAGGGTGATGCACTTATGCTGTGTATGTTTGAAAAACACTTAGTAGAATTTCTTTGGAAACAGACGAGTGACATAAAAATTTTGAAATTTTTTCATTACAGCAATCAATGAAAAGTTCACTTTAATTCTATGCAAGGATTTTTAAAGAAGGACAAGGATTGAATGAAATATATTTGTTTTATGTTCATTATGATTTTCATATAAATTGATTTTTAAAAATCACACCTGGCAGATCCTATTAGTATATTTGTCTCTTGTTCTGTTTTAAATATTTATAACTTTTAAAATCTTTTATAAATAATTCCTTAAAATAATAATTTCTAAAATGAATATTGTTACACAAAAGATACACTTGATTTTCAATTCATTTCCACTTGTAATATCAAGAATAAGAAACAAGGATGGAATTGAAAGGTTCACAAAATATTGATTTTTACATTTTAAACTTTAGCATTTTTTCCTATATTTTTATAACACAAAACCCTCTTTTTACTAGTCAGAATAAATATTTCCTCACATCTTTAAAGGCTCAAATTCAATAAACATTTATGGATTGGTTACCTATCTCAGAGAGTTTCTATATATTTTTTTTTTCTTTTTGAGACAGGGTCTCGCTTTGTAGTTCAGGCTGGCCCTGAGCTCACTATGGTGCCCAGGCAAGCCACCGCGAACTCAGCAATCCTTCTGTCCCTGCCTCCCGAGTGCTGGGGAGTTTCTATCTTTTAAAAACTCATTTGAATATAATATTTGATTAAAGAACATGAATTAAATCACTTTAGCTCACAATGAATTATTTTATTTTCATTATTTTAGTCAGAGCAAAGTTAATACAAATTTCTTTGCAGATCTGAATTTTAAAAATGAGTTAATAAATATAATAGTGAGGTTTGAAAAACTTGAACTGATTCACATTGAATGTAATTTCTGTTTATTATTATGTTAGAGCCATAACTGGAATGATTTAGAACTCTAATATTGTACTGAGAAGGAAAGCAAAACAAAATACCTCATCCTCTTACTTTTTTGTCCCTTTTTTCTGTGTGTATGAGCTTGTGTGTTAGCGCCACTTACTAGAAACTATGGTAGACCCTGAAGGAATAGAAAAAGAATGGTGAAAACAGACAAAAAGTTTCAAATGCATAACCACTGCAAATGTCACATCATAGAATCTCACAGATATCCTGAGCCAGTGCCAAATACCCTGTAGTCGAGGACGACTTCATAATAAGAATAAAAGTAGATGCCTGCATTAATTCATTGCTCTAAACAGCTAAAAGCTAAGCTTTATACACACACACACACTTGTCACCTATTTCCAAATTTTTAAATCTTCACCAGCCTATTCAGAGCACGGTTGTTATACTTAAAAAAAAAATAAATAAAAGGAGGAAAGAAAGTTATAAATTCTTGACAATAATCCCAAGTAATGAGATATCTAGGCATGCTGGAGAAGGATGAAATAATTTATTTAAAGGAATGGTTCAAGTGTAAAAAAGAAAAAATAATAATAATAACAGGAGACATCTCCAGGGACTGCTATCAAGCAGGGACGTGACCCCAAGACTGAGAAGAAGAAGTTGATTCTGGGAATTTCCGGGTGAGAGGATCCTATCTCAGCAATAAAAGGGCTTAGAAACAGAATTAAGTTGTAATTCCATACAAAGCAGTGAAGCGAGACAAAGCTCCCACAAAAAGGTATAACCGACCAAGAAATACAGATACACTGAAATAACCATAATTTACTGAATGAATGAAAAGTTTGCACATTTTCATGAGCTGGAAGATGACTCTCTCAGGCCCTGGTGTCTGAAAAGTGTCTTTCTTAAGGATTTTTAATTACAGCCCACTCATAATTCAGATTTAGGTAACAAGAAATTGACAAATCTGTGAAGTTGATCAAGAATTTAATAAAAATTTTTACCAGCAGTTTCTCAGACAAAGGGTTACTGTCTAGAACATACAAAGCTTAACAAATCAACCTCCCCAAATTTAAAGACCCAGTTCAAACATGGGCATCTCAAATGAAAGAACTTTTCAGAAGAAGAACCTAAAGCATCTAAGAAACATATGAAGAAATGTTCAACATCACCATTCATTGGAGAGATGTAGATGAAAACAATACTGAGATTCCATCTCACTCCATAAAGAATGGCTAAAAGTAATAATTACATACAATGTAACAGTGCCGGGCGTGGTGGCTCACACATGTAATCCCAGCACTCGGGAGGCAGAGTCAGGAGGATTGCTGAGTTCAAGGTTTGCCTGGGCTACATGGTGAGCTTAGGGTCAGTCTGAACTACAAAGCGAGACCCTGTCTCAAAAAAAAAAAGTCTGGACTAACAATATACACCAGTGCTGGTTAATATTCAGTAATTGCTTCAAGATTCCAGATCAGTACTTCTGGTTGTTAGAAAAGAGGAAATTTCCTGGCGTAAAGTTAAAAATTCTGCTTTTGTTCACAGGAAACACTCTATAGTACTTACAGGCAAATGACAGCACACAAGTTTTATTACTTTACAAGGCTTTAATTTTGTTTTTGTTATTATTGTTTTTATATTTGTTTGGTTTGGATTTTACCAGACAGGTAGTGCTCCTATATTCTCCCTGCCACATACACACACACACACACACACACACACACACACAATTGCCCAAACCATGCACCAGACTGACTGAAATTTTTCAGCTAAAATAATGGGAGTCAAAACTATGGAATGCAATGGAGCCATTGACATGCTGTGTCTGTACTGTGAGGATGAACATAACCATAAACTAAATGGAATTCTTAACCTCAAACTAAACTCAATTCTTAACCTCTATGCTAACTACTTCCATCACCCTCCCTTAGCAAAGTCATTTGTAATTGAAGCACCTATGCCATATTCATCATCTACAAACAGTTTTCTGGAATTGGACAATTAAAAGAGATGAAGCCTCAGTCATGTGGAAGAAGAACAAGTTGTTGCTGAAATGTAAAGAAGAAAAAAATGTATCTTTATAGAAATGAAGAAAAAAAATGAGTAAAACTTTACCACCTTGAATAAGCAGCCCCATGTTGGCTCGTTCATTGTTCTTTTTGTGCCTCATTTCCTACCTCAAGCATCAAGTACTGAACTTGTCCTTTTTAGGATTATCTGTATAGTCAATGACACCTTACAATGGAGTTTTTCTGTGCTTCAGCTGTCCTAAGTGAGACAGCAGACTTTGCCTGAGAGCAGCCCCACTTCAGATGCTGCTCTAGGTGGTAATAAAGAGTGGAATGAGAACAATTTCTGAATATACCTCTTTACTTTCTACATAGACATTGAGCTCAAGCCCTCCAGGTTTAGTAAATCTGTCTCCCCAAATTAATCACTTATTTTTGGTCAATCTTAGTTCCTAAAACAGGGGTCACTCTTGATGATCGTCTTGTCAAAAATTTTATCTTCATGTTAGTTTTCCAAAGAGCTTTAGAACAACAGCTATTTGTTTTCACTTTTGTCTCTATTCACCAGCTGCTTTTATTCAAAAGGCATTGAAATATTTTACCATAACTATATACACACATGAGTGGGAAAATAAACACTTCTCATGCTTGAACTAGAATTCAAAACTTTCAAATAAATAGTGATGCACAAAGTTCATTGAGAGTTATTTGTCACTGACCGCTCGAAAGGTCAAAGCTCCAGTGAAGTATCTTCTAACATTTGCCAATACTGAAAGACGTACTCATAGGACATAAAATATTCTCTTAAATATTTATTGGCCTTATAAGAATTGTTTAGATATTTAATATTTGACTTCTAGGCTACACAAAAATACAGTTTGAGCCAGGCATGGTGGCTGAAACCTGTCATCCCAGCACTGTGAGGCAGAGACAGGAGGATTGCTGAGTTCAAGGCTTGCCTGGGCTACATAGTGAGCTCAGGGCCAGCCTGAACTACAAAGCAAGACCCTGTCTCAAAAAAAAAAATACAGTTTGAATAGAGAGAGTGAAAATGTGTAAATAAAAGGTTATGACATTAAAACAATACTGAGACTCCATTTCACTCCAGAAAGAATGGCTGCTATCATAAAATCAAAGAACAACAAATGCTGGAGTGCTACAAGAGAAAGGAACACTTCTCCACTGTTGGCGGGAGCATAGACTGGTGCAACCCCTGCAGAGATTCCTCAAAAAACTAGGATTAGATACCGGGTGTGGTGGCTCACGCCTGTAAACCCAGCACTCGGGAGGCAGAGACTGGAGGATTGCTGAGTTTGAGGCTTGCCTGGGCTGTATAGTGAGCTCAGGACCAGCCTGAACTACAAAGCGAGGCCCTGTCTCAAAAAAAAAAAAAAAAAAAAAAAAAACTAGGATTAGAGGTTCCATTTGACCCTACTATTTCTCATCTAAGTATATACATGAAAGAATTAAAAGAGCCATACCTCAGTGACATATGTGCACCCATGTTTATAACAGCTCAGTTTGTGATAGCTAAAATCTTGAAGACAACCCAAAGGCCCATCAAATGGGAGAATGCATAAAGAAGATGTGGGTTTTTTAATAAAATGAAATATTACTCTGCCCTAAAGAAAAATAAACATGAGTCATTTATATGCAAATGGATATACTTTGAGGATATACTTATAAGTGAATTAAATAGATCACTGATGTGTAAATACCATATCATTTCTCTGCTATTAGAAACTGAAGGTATAAATGAGTTCTAAAATGTAGGATAGGAATGTTCAAAAGGAAAAGGGAAAGTGGTAGGGGGTCAGTAAATAAGGGAAAGGAAAAAATTGATGGTTAAAAAAGAAAGCCAGTGTTTATAAGGGATGGATATTGTAGGAAGGGCAGGGTAGGGGAAGAAAAGAAAATTAAAATGTTGTGTACTGGTACAAACTTCAATGTGGAATGTGATTATAATGTTTGTATAAAATGTACCAACAAAATCAATTTTAAGAATGTTTAAAAAAATTTAGGGCTAAAAAAATAAGTTTAAATAGTTAAAAAATAGTTTAAATAGTTAAAAAAATAAGTTTAAATAGTTTAAAAAATAAGAATGTTTTAAAAAATTTAGTTGTATATATGCACTCCGTTTCCAGCAGACTGAGGGCAGCCCACTGGCCCACTGTACCCCGGAGCGGCACGGACTCAGCTACCAGGTACCATCCGTTTCCAGCGGTGTTGGACTGAGGGCCGCCACCGGACCACTATATCCCACAGCAGCACGGACTCGGCCACAATGGGTGCCATTCCGTTTCGAGTGGTGGCAGAGGATTGAAGCCTACCCACAGGCCCACTGTACCCCGGAGCTGTGCAGCGAGGAGTCAGGTACGGACCCTGGGCGCCATCAGCACCACGGAGGATTGAGGACATCCGCCCAGCCCAACCCCACCCCGGAGCTGCGTTGTGAGGACCCAGGTACGAGAAGAGCCAGAGCCATCTCCTGTGTCCCTCCACAAGAGACACACTCCTGGAGCCATGCTGTGAGACCAGACAAGATTAAAAAAAAAGGGGGGGGGGAATCAAGCTCCTATTTTGCCATATACTCCTAGATCCCTCTATTCACCTCTTGTCCCCACACCCTCTCCTATCTTCCTGTCAGAAGCAACACTCAGAAGTAAGAGACTCTTAGGATGCCCTATTTCTCCTTCTGTACTATTATAAGAAGGTGTGCAAAGTTTCCAACAGTCTTGCAGCATACAGCTGGTACTGTTGCATATATGACCTTTTATCCTCTATTGTCTGCTGCCATATATGGAGTTCAAGAGTATAGGTGATCTTAAAAAATCTTCTAGCCCTATTTCATTCTCCTCCTGTCTCCCTACCTCCCTGATTCCCCAGTGACCTCTTATCCCCAAAGGGTTTGGGAGGGTACATTTACGATCTACATGTTGTGTACACATTGCTGATTAATTCTAAATTCTGGTATATGGAAATAGAGGTAACTCATACGCTCAAAGTCTTCAGAATAGAATTTAAGAAAAGCTCTTATCTTATTTACTGTGTTTAATACTGATATTGGCATTTATTGTATTATGGTAACAAACGTGATGTCATTGTTCTGCTCACATACCTCCCATGATGTGTCAGAAGTGAGAACTCTCAAGGGTCATTACAGATTCAAGGACCCCCCAGGAAAGTGCCACATCCAAAGGGCCCCAGATAATAGAAGGAGACCTGCAACAAACGTTGCCCTGTCATCAGGCAAAGAAGAGCATTAGTAACAATGAAACAGTAGAAATGAGAAAATACACAAAAATCACCACCACAGGGAAATTCAGAGAAAAGGGAAATAGGGAAAACTGAAACTCAAACACCAGGACTCCTGGAGATGGTAACTAAAGCAGATCTAGTAAAATGGAAATCAGAACTCATCTCTGAGATCAAAACAGGGATACTGTCCACAGTGAAAGACATCATTAAAGAAGAGATCAGCGAGATGATATGATCCAAGATAGCAGAAGCAATGGAACCTTTTAAACAGCTTCAAGCAGAGCTTCAGGGAATGATGAAGGAGAACAAAAGCTTGCACAGTAGGATGAATGAAGCAGAGAACCGAATCTCAGACCTAGAGGACAGCATAGCAGCCAACGAGCAGGAAAGGTATAATCTATGGAAAAGAGCAAGGGACCATGAGAAATCAATTCAACAGCTCCTGGATGACTCAAAGAAAAATAAGACTGATTGGAGTGACTGAGGAAGCAGGAGACAGTATAAAAGACATAAAAAAAGCTATTGTCAGAGATAACAACAGAAAACTTCACAGGAAAAGAAATACACATGCAGATAAATGAGGCCTATCAGACTCCAAAACACCGTGATGTAAAAATATCTACACCTAGACATCTAATTATCAAGGTTCCAGATGTACAACAAAAGAATGAAATACTGAAAGCCGTGAGAGAAAGGAAGAAAATCACCTACAAGGGGAAGCCCATTAGGATCACAGCAGACTTTTCAACACAAACACTCAATTCAAGGAAAGCGGGGAGAGAAGTATTTAAAGCATTGCAGGAAAACAACCTCCAACCTAGACGGCTGTATCCTGCAGAACTATCTTTCAGAATAGATGGGGAAATAAGATACTTCCATGATAAAGAACACCTGAAAAACTTCACAAATACAAAACCTGCACTCCAAAACATCCTAAAGAACATCTTGGGAAAAAACACAGATAATTCCATACCCATGAGACCCAGGAGAGTGAATTTATTGGGGCAAACAAGAAACTAAATAGAAAAAGGGAAAAGCAAAGAAGAAAAGAACCAAGAACAGGGAAACATGGCAGCTCTGAATATGTCCATATCAGTCATAACCATTAATGTCAATGGCCTCAATGGGCCAATTAAAAGACACAGACTAGCAGATTGGATCAAGAAGCAAGATCCTACAATCTGCTGCATACAGG
>PVIC010010698.1:0-42872 GCA_004025085.1 Thryonomys swinderianus
TCACTGGACATTCGAGAGATGCAGATGAAAACAACTCTGAGATTTCATCTCACTCCACAAAGAATGGCTGCTATCTCAAAATTAGCCAGCAACAAATGCTGGCGAGGTTGTGGAGAAAAAGGAACCCTTCTCCACTGTTGGTGGGAATGTAGACTAGTACAACCATTGTGGAGATTCCTCAAAAAACTAGGATTAGAAGTTCCATCTGACCCTGCTATTCCCTTGGTGGTGATATACACAGAAGAATTACAAGATTCCTATCACAGCGACATATGTGCACCCATGTTTATAGCAGCTCAGTTTGTGATAACTAAATCTTGGAAACAATGTAAATACGCATCAACTCCAGACTGGTTAAAAAGATGGTTTTAAAAAAAAAATAAAATGGAGTATTACTTTGCCATAAAGAATGTTGAGATTGAATCATTTACGCTCAAATGGACATACCTTTAGGACATACTCATAAGTGAAATAAATAGGTCACCGATGTGTAAATATCGTATATTTTCTCTGGTATGAGAAACTGAAGTTATAAGTGTGTTGTAGAATGCATGACTAATTTTGTGAAAAAGTAAATATTCAAAGGGTAATGGGGTTTAGGGTTACATAATGAAGAAAGAAAAAAATTGATGGTAAAAAAAGGAAACAATGCTTGTGTATATAGGGGCAAGGGGATGTGGGGGGGTATTCTGAGGGGAATTAATGAAATTTTATTATATATGGGCCACAGATTTAGCTCAGTGGTTCTGGCACCTGCCTAGCAAGCATAAGGTCCATGGTTTAATCCCTGGTAACCACAAACAACAATACCTGGCATAGTGACTCATGCACACCAGCAATCAGTACCACATAACATAATACCAGGCATGGTAGTTCACACCTGTAATCCTAGCACTCGAGAGGCAGAGGTAGGAGGATCGCTGAGTTTGAGCCTTGCCTGGGCTACATAGTTGTTAGTTCAGGGCCAGCCTGAACTATAAAGTGAGACCCTGTCTCAAAGAAAAAAATTTTTTTTTACTAACATAAATTTTATTTTAAATATTTACTATGTACATACTTTGATTACAACTCATATGTCACACACCAATAATTTCAAGAATGAAGCAATGTCCTATATTATCCAAATATGTTTCATAATGTATATCACTTTTAAAGTTTAATAATGAGTTAAAATTTTTATCTGAGTAAGACATTAATTATGAGGCTAATCATAGTTCCTCTATACCCTCAAATGCCAGCACTAGGAATGGAATTAAGGAAAAAGTAATGGAAATATATTTTCAACTATCTCTAATAGCTAGGGAATTCTAAGAGTAATTTATGTCCTAGCTAATATTGGAAGAATAAAACAAAATGTATGCAGTGAAAAATCAAATACACCAAATTAAAGTTCCCTTGAACAGATGCAACACAGTGGCTGCCAGAATTCCTGCAGCCTTGCAGAACAGGTGGGGCTTAGGTGTCTCAGTGCTCCAGGGTTATTTCTAAGTACTTTTATTATCTCTAAAAAGGACATACTAATGGTGTTCATCAAGCCATGAAAAAGCAACTAAATGTAACTAAACACGTAAAGTCCTCCCAACTGAGTGGTACCTTATGGGGAATATCTGACTTTTAGAATTTTTAACTTACAAAAAAAGTGTACAAGGAAGCTATCCTAAAATATAATTAAGAATTCTTTTTATCTTCCAACAGCAGGGATTGGAAATCAGTCACAATGCACTTAAAACGGGGCTCCCCTGAAGGTGGTAAGTTCTACAGCAAATAAAGGTATTCACATGCAAGTTGTCAGGTAAAATATGGCACTTCAACACAGAATAGGCAAATGACAATTTTTGTTTCAATTTTAACCACTCTGCATAAATGAGAAAAAAAGGATAAGTGCTACTTTTTGGTGACAGTAAATGTTTCTTCTTCTCCTTTGTAGCAAACTGCTCTTACCAAAATATAAACAGAAATTATTGCTGAAGGATCTGCTCACAAACAGCTTAGTAAAAAATTGAAAATATCATCTAACTTAAATAAAGGAAGCTAGATTTCTGGAATTTTCTTTTTTTTACTTTCATATATGATGTCTGATCTGACAACAGATTTGGCAACAAATGAAGATTATATTTTCTCTACATAAGCAGGCCAAACTAATTGTTCAATATGATAGAAGATTTTAACATTTTGAGAAGTACTGACTTCAGACTATTTTTAGAAATCATAAAAAAATTTCTTGTAAAAAAGTTGAGTTAAAAATGAACAGCTATGAAACTCTAGCTTTTATTAGTTTTTTCACAACTCTTATCATACTTCTTTCCTGGCAGTTCCCCGAAGAACAGAAGCTCTTGTAAAAATTTCAGTTGCCTCCTGACCTATTAAGCTAAATAATATTTCTGTCCAAATAATCCTTTTATGCTGCATTAGTTTTATGCTATATCAGTTCTAATATATTTTTAGCAAGGAATTTGGGGCAAGAACTCCTCTCAAAGCTGTTTCTTACTCTATCCTGCTAGACTGCCAAACTTGCATTTTGAACTGTGCATAGTCAGCTTGAGCACTGCAGGTCCACTAAGAGGCCACAGTAAAATACTGCCCTGTGCTATCAAAGCACCATAAAAGAGGTCTGTGGAGACCAAAAAATGCGAGTGACTTCACGCTCACCCTTCCATCACCAAAAAATCCTGAGACAGTTCTCAAAACATTTCTTTAATTGATTACTATTGTTTAAAAAATTTCCAGCCATCTGATTGACAGTACTCACAGAAGCATTGACACATGCTGGAGAAACAGAAGCTGATACAGTACACAGATTCCAAAAGAAAAGGAGTTAGTTCCATAAAGCTGTCCTTCTGTATTAGTGCTGCTTCTTAACCTGACATGACTCTCCTCCAAGTAACTTGTACTTTTACACTGAACATTATTTCCTTCTTCCTTTCTCTCTTTCTTGTACCGGGGATTGAACTTTTCTTGTACTGGGGATTGAACTAAGGACCTTGTGCTTGTGAGGCAGGTGCCAGAATCACTGAGCTAAATCCCCAGCTACACTGAACATTTTCTAAAAACACATGAAAAACTAAGATGCCCAAGAGCATTAACATAACAGCTTCTACCATAAGATTTTACAATCCAAGTTGAGACTAAAGGAACAAAACTACAGAGAGTATTTTAAAAACTAACACTGTGGCTTGATATATTCAAAGCACAAAAAAACTTGCACCTCAAGATCAACATTTCAGAAGCAGAGCTCTAAATATTCATAAACAACAAGATCTTTACTAACACTTAGTTCCTTATTCAAGACAACAAAACTAACCCTAGAAAAGTAGATAGCTTTCAAAATAAAGAATCTTGAAGAGGTACCATGTTATAACATTTAACCCTGAATGTTTTACTTCATGAACCTGTTTATATGGAGACGGACTTTATATCTAAATCTGCAGATTTTTAAAACTTTCCTTTGCCATTTGGGGGATGGAAAAGCATCCCTGATTTGTATATTAAAGCACAAGCATCTGTCCTACTGATGATATTCTAGGGAAACACATTAGCATAAAATTTAACGATGTCAAATAAGTGGATGTGAAATAGGGACTGCGTAAAGACACTATTTCTAAGGCTGACAGAAACATCACTGTTTAGAAATGCAAATGAAACCATTATGTTCAATAATTATATGAAAATATGAACAGTTCAGCATGTTTTCCAGCCCTGATGGCGGTTAATGGGATGTACGCTTATGTAAATAACTACTATTAAAGCTAATGCTGAAAAAAACTAATAAATTCATACTAAAGCAACTGATTTAGTATGCTTTTAAACCCCAGCAGTGCTCACTTATTAGAAAAGAGTGCATTATTATGTTTAGAACTCATTACTGCTACAAGTCACTGCAACTCCATCAATTACCATGCATTAATGAAAATGGGACACATACAAAAAAAATTATTGCCTCTCAGCAGTTTTCTTTAAAGACAAAATCTAGGGGTATTACCATCATGGGGCCTTCTAGGGAACTTATCCACATGATAATCTTTATTACTAAAACAGTATTCCCATTACTATTACCCTAGGATATTTTGATGGTAAGAAAGAATAACTTTTCTGTAAAATTAACATTTTACAGTAACATTGACCATTTTAGCTCAATAAGAGAATTTTATTATTTGAATTGTATTTCTAAAAACTTTTACTAACATATTCTTAGCACATAGTTCTTTCCTTAGAGGGAGGCAGAGAAATGAAACTACATAGCAGTAATTCTAACAGTGTGGTGGATAGGTGGTTTCATCCCAAGATGCTAGTTGATGGAACATATAAATCCAACTGTTTTAGATTATGGATCAGTAAATTCTGTTTCCAGTGAATTAAATTTTTAAAAGTAAGCCTTAAATTTCATTATTGGACATATGATGGATTTTCTTGCAATACCTTCAGCATCTAGTATAACATTAGAAAATTAGAAAATCCATGTTCTTTAAAATTTCAGTTTTTCTAGCTCCTTACAGCAAATAAGTGCTGACAAAGTCAAACATAAAATATCTTTGCACTCATTCTTCTTGTCAACTCTTTCTATTTATGCTGTTTCTTTAACATATGTAATTTAACTGATCCTTCATCCTTTTCTAGCATTCAGGAAAATGAAACACTATAGCACCTATGAAACATAAAATACATTTGCTAAATCTGTCTTGTTATATATGTTTATTTTAAAATTGTAATTATCATATCAAGCTATTCCTTTGTAGTTTTAGCTTTCACATGTTTATCTTTCAAGTAGCTTTCATTGTAATTTGGATACATTATCACCTAGTGGTGGTAGAGTGCCAGATTATTCAATTTAAACAGTTAAGTACAATAAATATTTTCTCTCAAGAGTCAGATGTTTTCAGCTGGGCAGGGTGTCTCATGCCTGTAATCCCAGCACTTGGGAGGCACAGGCAGGAGGATTGCTTAATTTGAGGCTTGACTGGGCTACATGTGAGCTCAGGGCCAGCCTGAACTACAAAGCAAGACCTTGTCTCAAAAAAAAAAAAAAGTCAGATGTTTTCTGACAAACTCTACTTTAACAATTCCATCTATTAGAAATGAAAAACCAGTAACAAATGTTAAATTTAAGGATGAAATTTTTATTTTTCCCCTAAGATACAGAATAAAACCCAGATATCCTCTGTTATTACTAATGCAAGTACTGTAATAAAGGGAGGAAAAAAAAGAAAGTGTGTAAAGACTAGAAAAAAACTAATATTGTTCTCACTTGAAGAATGACATGATTCCATATGAAATGCTAATACAACTAGAATGAGAAATGAGACTTCAGCAAGACCAAAATATATAAAATCAGTGTATTAAAAATTAATTGGGTTTCAGGGGATTCTGGGAAGACAGTGGAGAGGTAACAAACCTAGGCTCTCCCTCTCCATAGTCTGTTGTTCCCAAGCTGAAATTCAGCAGCTTGGGGGTAAAAGAGCAGGGAATTCTTCCCTCCAAAAACAAACAAACCAGCAAACAAAGATCTGAGGCAAGCACGGAAGAGAGCAAAAGAAAATCAAAGAGGCTCTCCCCCAGCTGGGACTCCCAGTGGGAAGGGGTGGCCAACCCTCCGAGACCAACACACCTGAGAGACTGATGGCCCACAGCCCACCTCAGAGAATCAGCTGGCAGCTTGGAGCAGGGCCCAGCGGCTGCGGCTTTAAACACATAAACTTGGTTCCTGAGAAAAGAAAAATGATCAGTTTGGTCAAGCAAGGGGAAGCCCCACCCAATGCTCTGAGGGACAGACATTCTTAGGCCCAGAATGCATCTCCAAGCCCCGCCAAGAGTGCCACCAGCTGGACCTACAAACAGCTTTCTGTGGTCGCAGGTTTGCCACACCACACCACTGCACTGGAGCCTCGCACCTGCCATAGTGAAGGGACGCCAACTGAGCCCAGCAATCCCTATGAACTTCGCCACTGGATTGTTTCTGGGCCCACTGCCACCTGCAGGACCCTCAATTGACTTTGGGAAAAAGGGCACTTTTAACTTTCGAGCCTGCAATTCCCCAGCAGAACTCAGGAATCAATGGGTGCCTTGGACACCTTGTTTTTAATAGACTTTATTATATTCTATTCTGCTTTTTTTTTTGTTGTTGTTTTTTGTTTTGTTTTTACTATTGCTCTAGCTGTTTCTTTCCCCGCTCCTTACTCTTCTATTCTTCACTCCTCTACTACCTTATTGCTGTCTGCCCAAGCTTGGATTTTTCTTTCCTCTCTCAATCACTCTTATTTTTCAAGAGAGGGAAAATAGTGCCCTGATTGCCCATTCTGCTACTTTCCCTTAGTTTTCTCACCTTCATTTCTCCAGTCAGTATCTGTTACCTAAGTTAATGCATACAATCTTCCCTTCTCTCTCTTCTGTACTATTTCAGAAGGGTGAATATAGATGTTAGTGGCCCTAATGCTGCTAGTCTCTTCTGTCTTGTATTTGTCTCACCTGTTTCTCTTGTCCTCTAGCTTCTATCAGTTGCCCAAGGTCTTTATATATCCTCTAATTCCTCTCTCTCCTATTTCTCCACCATCCAACTCCCTGGTAACCTATTTAGTTCCAAAGGGTGATGCCTAAATATTGTATATACTCTGTGGCTAGTTCTTAAGCTAGACATATGATTACAGCAGCCCAGGGATAAAGCCAAAATCACCCAGTAAGAACAAAGGCTCAGAAATGAGGAAAAACTCAAAATCTCAGATGTAAAGATACCCATGCCAGGGGAATTCAGGGAAAAGAGAAATGGTGTTTACGGAAGCTCAACCAACAGGACTCTCTGAGATGATAACAAAAGCAGGGTTAGTAAAATGGAAATTAGAACTGATTTCTGAGCTGAAGACAGAGAGATACTATCTGAGATAAATTATATGATTAATAGAGCAGAAGATGAGATCAGGGACATGATAGAATCTGAGATACCAAAAGCAATAGAGCTTTTTAAATAGCTACAAATATAGGTCCAGGAAATTAAGAAAGAGAGTGAAAGTTTGCAAGGTAGGATACATCAGGTAGAAGACCGAATTTCAGACTTAGAACACAGGATGGCAGCCAATGAACAGGAAAGGCATAATTTTTGGAAAATGGAAAGGACCATGAGAAATCAATCCAACAGCTCCCAGATGACTCAAAGAAGAATAACGTAAGATTGATTGGAGTCACTGAGGAAACAGGAGATAATGCAAAAGACATTAAAAAAAAAACTGTTCACAGAGATTAAGACAGAAAACTTCAAAGGAAAGGGAAAAGAATTGGACACACAGATATATGAAGCATATAGGACTTCAAATGGTTGTGATATAAAAAATCTACACCTAGGCATATAATTATAAAGGTAAAAGATATACAAAAAAAAGAACAAAATATTGCAAGCAGCTAGAGAAAAGAAAATAATCACATAGAAAGGTAAGTCCATCAGGATCACAGCAGACTTCTCACCTCAAACACTCAATGCAAGGAGAACCTGGAGTGAAGTGTTTCAAATCTTGAAGGAAAATAACCTCCAACCTAGATTTATGTATCCTGCAAAACTATCCTTCAAAACTGAGGGTGAAATGTGATACTTCCATGACAAAGAACACCTGAAAAAACTTCACAAATACAAAACCTGCACTCCAAAACACCCTAAAGAATATCTTGGAGAGTAACAATGAAAGATACAAACCCATGATACCCAAAAGAGTCAAACCACTGCGCCAACCAACAAACTGATGGAGAAGGGGCAAAAGCAAAGAAGAAAAGAATCAAGAACAGGAAAACATGACAGCTCTAAATCTGTCCATATCAGCTATAAACATTAATGTAAATGGACTCAATGCACCAATTACAAGACACAGACTGGCAGAGTGGATCAAGAAGCAAGATTGTACAATCTGCTGCATACTGGCAACATACCCAATTCAGAAATAAACCCATAGACTGAAAATAAAAGGATGGAAAGCAATTCTCCATGCATCACAAAACTTTAGAAAAGCAGGGTGGCCATCTTATTTGCAGATAAAATAGATTTCAAATGAAAACTGATTAAGAGAGACAAAGAAAGCCACTACATTCTTGTACAGGGAACAATTCAAGAGAAAGAAATAACAATCTTTAATATTTATGCACCAGATTCTAATGCACCCAACTATATAAAACAAACATTAATGGACATGAAAAGCCAGATAAACACCAATACAATAGGAGTAGGGGACTTCAATACCCGGCTTTCACAAATAGATCGACTGGACAAAAACTCAGCAAGGATATACTTGAGCTAAACAAAATGCTTGAACAAATGGACTTATTAGATATCTACAGAGTATTTTACCCCACAAAGTCAGAATTTACATTCTCTTCAGCTGTCCCTGGATCATTCTCCAAAATACACCACATGCTAGTTCATAGGACGAGTTTAAGTAAATGCAAAGGAATCAAAGGTATCCCCTGTATACTGTCAGACCATAGTGCCTTGAAACTGGAGCTAACTAGCAAAAGAAATTCCAAGATCATCACAAATGCTTGGAAATTGAACAGCACATTGTTAACCAACCAGTGGGTCACAGAAGAAATTAAAGAAATTAAACAGTTCTCAAAATTAAATGATAACTCCAGTACAACATATAGGAATCTATGGAACACAATGCAAACATTTCTACAAGGGAAATTCATAGCAGTGAATGCCTACACCCGGAAAACAGAGCAAACTCCAATAAACAATCTAATGCTGAACCTCAAGGTACTAGAGAAAGAAGACCAAGACAAACCCAAAACTCGTATTAGGGAGGAAATTATAAGGATCAGAGCAGAAATTAATGCAATGGAGACTAAGAGAAAAACACAAAAAATCAATGGATCTAAGAGTTGGTTCTTTGAAAGGATAAGCAAAACTGACAGACCCTTAGCCAACCTAATTAAACAAAAGAAGAAAAAGGCTCAAATCCATGCTATTAGGAATGAAAAGGGGGAAACTACCGTTGATCCAGTGAAAGTCCAGAGGATAATACACACATATTTTAAAAATTTGCATTCCAATAAATTGGAAAAGGTAGAAGAAACAGATAGATTCTTAGACACATATGAACTTCTAAAGGTGAATGAAGATATAGAAATATTAAACACCCCAATATCAATCTGTGAAACTGAATATATAATAAAAAACCTACCAACAAAGAAAAGCCCTGGTCCTGATAGCTTCATTGCTGAATTCTGTAAAATTTTTAAAGAAGAGTTAATGCCAATACTTCTCAAACTCTTTAATGAAATTGAAAGAGAAGCAGTACTCCCAAAATCATTCCTTGAAGCAACCATTACCTTGATTCCAAAAGCAGAGAAAGTCCCAACCAAAAAAGAAAACTACAGGTCAATCTCTATAATGAACATTGATACAAAAAACCTCAATAAAATATTAGCAAACAGAAAACAGAGTTATCAAGAAAATCATACACCCTGATCAGGTTGGATTTATCCCAGGGATGCAAGGGTAGTTTAACATACATAAATCAATAAATATAATACAAAATATTAACAGACTCAAGAACAAAAACCATATGGTTATCTCAATAGATACAGAAAAAGCATTTGACAAAATCCAATACCCACTCATGATCAAAACCCTACAGAAACTTGGAATAGACAGACTTCATCTGAAACTATTAAAAGCTATTTATGGAAACCAATAGTCAGCATCATCCTAAGTGGGCAAAAACTGAAACATTTCACACTAAAATCAGGAACAAGACAAGGATGTCCACTGTCACCACTCTTGTTCAATACAGTGCTGGAAACAGCCACAGCAATTAGGCAAGACAAAAAAAAAAAAGGAATAAAGATAGGTAAGGAAGAAGTTAAACGTCATTATTCATCAATGACATGATTCTCTATATAGAAGATCCTAAAAATTCAACCAAAAGACTGCTAGACTTAATTGCCAAATTTGGTAGTGTAGCTGGATATAAGGTCAATGCTCAAAAATCAATAGCCTTTGTATACACAAAAAACAGACTGAGAGAGAAACTGGGGAATCAATCCCTTTCACAATAGCATCCAATAAAATGAAATATCTAGGAATCAATCTAACAATCTAACTCTTCTTTAACATTCTGAAAAAGAAGATTGAAGAAGTTACCAAAAATGGAAAGATGTCCCTTGTTTCTGGGTAGGAAGAACCAACATTGTCAAAATGGCTATACTCCCCCAACTACTATATAGATGCAATGCAATCCTGATTGAAATCCCAACAGTATATTTCACAGATCTAAAGAAAATTATCCAAAAATTCATCTGGAATCACAAAAGACCTAGAATAGCAAATGCAATTCTAAGCAACAAGGACACAGTGGAGGGTTTTATGATCCCCAATCGGAAACTTTACTATAAACCCACTGTGATAAAAACTGGATGGTACTGGCAAAATAACAGACCTGAGGATCAGTGGAATAAATTAGAAGATCTAGAATCAACTTCAGATAAACTAAGCCACCTCATCTTTGAAAAAAGAGCCTACTATCCTCAGTGGAAGAAAGATAGCCTCTTTAACAAATAGTACTGGAAAAACTGCTTTAACCTGCCAAAGACTAAAGCTAGAACTATTTCTGTCACCATGTAGAAAATTAAAATCAAAGTGGATTAGAGATTTAAATGTAAAAACAGAAACACTAAACCTGCTGCAAAACTAGTTAGGTAAAATTCTTGGAGACACTGGAATAGGGAAAGACTTTATGAACAAAACCTCTATTGCACAAGATCTAGCAAAAGAAATCAATGAATGGGGGGATTTCTTTTTATGAAAAAGCTTCTGCACAGCGAAGGAAACCACCAGCAGAGTGAAAAGATAACCAACAAACTAGGAAAAAATCTTTACCAACTGTCTCTTAAAGTGTACTATCTAGAATATATAAAGAGCTTAAAAAAATCAGTCCTCCCCCCAAAATTTAAAGACCCAATTCAAAATTGGGCAGCTGAAATGAAGAGACACTTTCAGAGGAAGAACTAAAAGCTGCCAAGAAGCGTATGAAGAAATACTCATCACTGGTCATTTGAGAGATGCAGATGAAAACACTTAAGACTTCCTCTCACTCCACAAAGAATGGCTGCTATCTTGAAATTACCCAACAACAAATGCTGGTGAGGCTGTGGAGAAAAAGAAACCCTTCTCACTGTTGGTGGGAATGTAGACTAGTACAACCTCTATGGAAGTTAGTGTGGAGATTCCCCAAAAAAGTCGGATTAGAGGTCCTATTTGACCCTGCTCTTGCCCTGCTAGGAATATACAGAAAAGAATTAAAAGAATCATATCATAATGACATATGTGCACCCATGTTCATAGCAGCTCAGTTTGTGATAGCTAAATCTTGGAAATAACCCAAATGCCCATCAACTGGAGACTGGATAAAGAAGATGTGGTTTTTCTATAAAAGGGAGTATTACTCTGCCTTAAAGAATGGTTAAGTCTGAGTCATTTACACTCAAATGGGCATACCTTCAGGACATACTCATAAGTGAAATAAACAGGTCACAGATGTGTAAATATATCTGTTCTCTGGCATGAGAAACTGAAGATGTTACTGAATTCTAGAATGTATGATGGATATTGTGAAACAGAAAATATTCAGAGGGAAATGTGGTGGAGGGGTGAGTAATGAGGGGTAAAGAAAAATGTGATGGTAATTAAAAAAAGGGGGGGAAACAAAGCTTATGTATTTAGGGGGTTGGGGGTCACGGGGGGGGAAGGGGAATGGGAAAAAATGAGAATTAAACCGTGTCACATACTGGTACAAATTCCCAGTATTGAGTGTGATCATGATGTGAATATACAATGTACCAATAAAGATAAAAGAAATCAGTTGGGTTTCTAAATTCACCAGTGGAAAAAATGAAATTAAAAGCAAATTTAGAACTTTATGAAATTAAAACACTCTCTTTGTGTCACACATGAGGGCTGAAGCTGAGAATACCAAGACAGAAAATGTGTGGCTCCTTAAAAACAATCTTTAAGAGTCCCATACCTGTCACAAATTGCTGGCACCAGGATATCTTTTACATGAAAAAGAGATAAAATATACATCCCATTTTGATTACCATTACTTTGGCATTTTTATTATACACAAAGAAGCCTAATCCTGATAAAAATTTATAAAGCATACCTATGTAGGTTTAATCCAATCATAGCTCTATTTAGCTATGTTTCTGCATTACTTTCCTTGAGATCTTCTCTATGCCTTGTTCAAGTAAAGGATACTGAGATTCCTTAGCAATTCTTAGCTGAATTCTCTTAGCAACAAACTTCATCAGCTTCAAAAAATTTAAAGAGATCTACTCTCCTGTTATTAAAATATTTTGTTTCAAAACTCAGATGGCCACATCAAAAAAGTTACTCTTTGCACAACAGAAATCTGAGTAAGAACTCTAAAAGTAAAAAACAAAAGAACAATGATAATAACAACAAAAATCTTCAAATACAATGTAATATTTGGAACAAATAACATTTGTGAGATATATAAAATAAATCTTTACATCTCTTTGTATTTTGCTTTTTGAAGGCCAGAAAATATTTTATAGTCCTTAAGTTTTTATTGGACTTCACAGTTTATAAAAATTGATTCAAAAATATTCAAAGGGAAAAGAGAAAGGGGGCTAGGGGAAGTAAAAAAAAAATACGATGATTAAAAAAATGGAAACAAAGCTTGCAGATATGGTGATGGGGATATAGGGAAGATAGGAAAGTGGGAAAAAATGAGAATCAAGATACATCATGTACAGGTACAAATTTTCAATGTTTAATGTGATCATAATGTATATCTAAAATGTCCTAATAAATTGAATAAAGAAAAAATAAGTGAAATTTAAAAAAAATAAAAATATTATACATATTTTAGCTTATTTGGTCATCTTCAGTAGTAAATAGTTCAGATATTATTAACATAATATGTGCAATGAAATGTCAAGATTCTGAATCCTTTTTTATAAAATATACAGTGCTTCTTGTTCTATCACATGCTAAGTCATATTTGAGACATGCAATTCCTAACTTACTGAGTAAATGTTTAGAAACAGGAATTTCTATATCATTGTATTTTATTATCAAAGAGGGAAGATGCCTTACCATGTCAAATTAGTTCTTTGCTATATTTAATTACTAGATAATTCTAAAATTTATATGAGAAGTTAAATGAATTAGAAAAGCTAAACAATTCTGGAAAAAGAACAAAATTAAAAGACTCACTCTAAGTTCAAAATCTATTATAAAACTACAACTATATAGATCATGTGATGCTGGCCAAAAGGTGGTTACAAATATAATAGAATAAAAAGGTCAGAAATAGACACATAGTGATACAGGAAATTGATTTTTGGTAAAGTTGCAAAGGCAATTCAGTGGAAAAAGTTTTATCTTCTCAACAAATAGCGTTGACAATTGAGCATCCATGTGAAAAAAATGACCTAGACACATGCCATACTCTATATTAAGTTCAAAGTAGCTCATTGACCTAATTTTAAATCTAAAACTTTAAAACTTCTACAAGAAATGGAGGAGAAAAAGCTTTGAGATCTTTGTTTTGGGTGATAAGTTTTTAGATGTCCTAAAAATGTGAACAACAGAGAAAATTTGATAAATTGGACTTTAAAACATTAAAAACTTGCTCTGTAAAACTCAATATTAAGAGAATGAAAAAAAGCCAAGATTTGTAGAAAAATATTTGCATATCTTATAGCTAAATAAAAAACTTGTAACTATAATGAAAAACAGTGTATAAATTATACCAAGAATATCTAACTGATATTTCTTATTCTTTTTTTTTTTTTTTTTGAGACAGAGTCTTGCTTTTTTTGTAGTTCAGGCTGGCTCTGAGCTCACTATGTAGACCAGGCAAGCCTCAAACTCAGCAATCTTCCTGCCTCTGCCTCCCGAGTGCTGGGATTACAGGCATGAGCCACCATGCCCGGCACTGTGGTTTGTGGTATTGATTGCTGGTGGGCGTGAGTCTCCACGCCCAACATTGTATGTGGTTACCGGGGATCGAACTCAGGACCTTGTGCTTGCGAGGCAGGCACTGGAACCACTGAGCTAACCCTCCGGCCCTGATATTTCTTATTCTTAACTTCTCTCAATCCCTTTGTCCCTGGATTGCTGAACTAGTTAGTCCTTGTGCCTTTAGGCTGACACACTGAGGCCTTAGGTCAGTGGTGCTGCTGAACCTAGAGTGGTACACAGACTGTATTTGAGACTCTAAGAGATTCATCATTGTCGCCTTAGGCTGTTAATGTGAAATAGCATAGGCTACTTAGCAACTTTTCTACTTAAAACTATTGGTTTTTGTCACCATATAGCAGGCTGTGCTTATTATCACACTTTGGTACAAATTTCTCACTAAAATAATTACTATTTGGAACGTTTTCTGTCATTTCATCTCTCATCTTCTCTTCTTTGCCTTTTGTTAATTTTCTTGCATTAATCAGTTTTTCTATGGAGAAAGGCCTCACAGATGCAGCCAAAAAATTTTAAAAACTGATCAACTAGAACCTTTGGTAAACCTTTTAGAGCTTTAAATGATAACAGCCCACTGTGGCTGCATGCCACAGACTGACCACCACTGAACTACAGCATACAAAGAACTATCTTTAGACACCTGTATTTTCCAGGCTACATTTATTTAGAAATTCAAGGCCAACTTGAGGCTGTTTTCACAGGAAGGGCTCTTTCTCTATTAGTTCTGTGTTCACAAGCCTAAGGATTTAAGAAAAGAAGACACTCAACTGCCTGGGATTTTTATACAGGTTGAGGACTCTAATTAAAAATACTCCAAAATCTGAAACTTTCCAAAGATCCTAGTGTCTTTAGAGTATTTCAGACTTGGGATTTCAACTGATCATCTGTAAAAAAAATATTCTAAAATTTAAAAAATTCCAAAATTTGAAACACTACTAGTCACCAGTGTTTTAGATATAGGATACTCTACCCATATTAATAAAAGACAATAAAATGGAAAGGGGTGACACTCTTGACCATATGATCTATAGGGAGATTCACTTTACATATTCTGTTAACTTTTGATCATGATAGGACTACATTATAACTAGATTACTATTTTAAAAAAATTATAGAGCTTGGAAATGCTAAAGCTTGATCATAGCTATTAAAAAATAAAATGAAATTTTATTGTATAATTCTCTGAGAGTATTAATATCTGCATCATTTAACTATTCATAAGTGAAGGCCAGGTTAAGGTTAAAAACAGTAGGAAAAATTTGCTACTGATTATTAATAAACTCATTCATTATATTTTTCAAATATAAAGCAATTATAAACTGTGGTATGACAAATGGATTTAGCAGGAAATATTACATCAGAATAGCCCTTTAAGGAAGATCGGTAATGTAAAAGGCCAAGCAGAATAATGAACTTTCCTGAACAATAATTACTACAAGACTGATTTATAGATTTATGCAAAAACTGCTGAAAATTTCTAAAGTAACTTTAAATGATGCTATAAGGTTTTAGTACCACTGACTCGGTGCAGAACTATCACTGGATAAAAATCTAAACAAAGATACAGAAAATGTTTACATATACACATACATGTATCATTAGTCTACTGTGTTTATTTACCTGTGTATAACAAAGAAATAAACTTAGCCATTTGGGAAGCCTATTCCACATCTATTTGAATTTCAGTGTCATTAAAGAGTAATAAATAAGTTACTCTTGGGGTGCTAAGAGCTATACATCTTGAGCCATCAGATAACCAAAGAAATAAAAATTAAAGCAAACTCAAGGAAAAACTATGTTTTATTATAAAATAAGTACATTATAGACGTTAAAAGAATTCTAGGCAATAAAACAGAAAAATCCCTAGAAGCAAATCTTATAAAAATAATACAAAGTCATACAAAAAAAAATGTTGCTTCCATGGTACATGCCTTTAATCCCAGCTACTCAGGAAGCTAAGGCAAGAGGACTCCAAGTGTAGCCCCAGCCTGGTAAGTTAATCAGAGTCTTAAAAGTTAATCCTGTCTTAAAATAAAACTTAACCACAGGACAAAGTAGGGGCTGGACTCTAGCTCAGTGGTAGTGTTCTTGTCTAGCATGCATGGGCCCTGGGTTTAATCCCTAGCATTACACACAGTCACAAAAAATTAATGTTCAAAAATGCATTAATAACCAATCAAGGGAATAAAGATAAGAGAATATGATCAGAGAAAGACAGTTGAAAACACAGATGTTTAGAAATACTACCCTTTGACAAATACATTAAATAGCCATTTCCTTATATTTAGTATATGTGCTGCCGAAGTGAGCACAATTGCCTTATATTTAGAATAATAAAATAACAAAGGACTAAGTATAAGTTAAATTACTGTTTTAGGCTTCTTAGGTTATCAGAAAAATATACTACAGACTAGATGGTCTAATAACAACAGAAATTATTTTCTCATAGTTCTGGAGCCAGAAAATTCAACATTAGGCTCTATCAGGATTTGATCTCCAGTAATCTCTTCCGGACTTTCTTTCAAATAGCTACCTTCTGGCTGTGTCTTTATATACATGGAAAGTAAGGAAAAAATCTTTTTCTCTCCTTACAATGCCGTAAGGTCCTATTCAATTAGGGCCTCACCACTAATATTTCTTTTAACCTTAACACTTCCTAGAGACCTCACCTTTAGCTATAGTTACTTTGGGGGTCAGGGCTTCAATGCACAAATTTGGGAGGGTCATAATTCAGTCCACAAGAAAGAGTAAAAAACCAAATATATAAATACACTATGTTAATCCCTGAATAGAGGGAAAGAGCTGATAATCAAACTGAATCTCTCTTAACAATATTCCAAAGAATGTAAGACTTTTAAGAGTCTTTTAAAGGCTAATACAATTCTCACTGAAGAAACTGAAAATTAGAGAAGGTATTAGAAGATGTAAAATAGGTCTTAAAAATCCCTTCTAGCCTTAAAAAACAAATAAAAAACATTCCTTGAAATATAGATTCCCTTTAATATCCCTTAGATTCCCTTAGACTTTTAATAGATTCCCTTAGATATCCATGACAAGCTCAAGAAGTCTCATATAAACAAAGTGTTTATGTAGTGGCCAGAGGAAGTGAGGAATACCTTTTTTCTCTTCTTAATTTTCTGGGTGAATTCCAGAAAAGTAAAGTGCAAATATAACTCATTATCAAAGAGTAATTTAACCCTGAAAGGCTCTTACCAAAATAAAATTAAGCATAAATTTATATAATCATTTTATTTTCCACAAATATTTGGCATAAATTCTTTCCCATACTTAACACTAAGTATTTTAAGATAATAAAAATAAACCTCAACAATTGTTAGATAATAATCCAAAATTACTAATTAGTTTTCCTTTAAGCATGCTTATTTCTGTGTAATAGACACAGTTATTTAATGTGTCACTCTGATTTAAAATGACAAACTACCACAATGATGGTCCAAAATCTGCTAAACTTATATATCGCAGAGAAAATAAAATGGCCTCAAGCAGTACAATTCTTACAGTATTAAAGATAATTATTTGATTAGCAAAATAATATATTACAAGGCTTGTTAATTGCAATGAAGCAGCTTCACCCACGTATACTATATCACTGAATAATTCAATTTATAAGCATGAAATATAAAAACCCAATAATTTTTTTTTTGAGACAGAGTCTAGCTTTGTAATTCAGGCTGACCCTGAGCTCATTATGTAGCCTAGGCAAACCTTGAACTCACAGCAATCTTCCTGACTCTGCCTCCTGAGTGCTGGGATTACAGGTGTGAGCCACCATGGCCAGGCATTATGATGTTTGGTACTGACTGCTGGTGGGCATGAGTCGCCCAGCATTGTGGTATGTGTTTACTGGGCAAGGATCAAACTGGGAACCTTGCATTTGCCAGGTAGACACTGGAACCACTGAGCTAAATCCCTGGCCCTCAACAATTTTTTTTTTTTTCAAAAAAGCCCAAAATGGATCATCAAAGCTAGTAAAAGTGTTTGGAAACACAGTTTGCTACATTAGTGTTCTGTATCACCAGACACCAAAATACCTTTTCCTGTTCCATATCCTTTCTCTTCTACTTAGAAAGGATACAGAGTCACTACTTTAAATTTATATTTTTGATTCTCCAAATACTGTTTCAAAGACTAGAAAATGTCCTACCTTTTCTTATGAAGGGCCAGTAAGATTAATAAAAAAGACCCTTTCTCTTGAAACAATGTCCTTTCTATGAAACTTATTTCTACTATGTTTCTCCTTACTCCTATGTCACTTTACATATCCCATAATATGGTTATCCTTATTAAAAATCTAATGGATGATGATGGCTTCTGCCAAAATTAGACGTGTAAGTAGAAAGACACGAACACCTGAATATAACCAGTGACTGCTATCAGCAATGTCCGCTATAATCAATGACTGCTTTCATATAATGATAAAATTCTTATGAATTTTAACTTACTATTTTTTTTTTTTTGAGACGGTCTTGGTTTGTAGTTCAGGCTGGCCCTGAGCTCACTATGTAGCCCAAGTAAGCCTCGAACTCAGCAATCCTCCTGTCTTTGCCTCCCGAGTGCTGGGATTACAGGCATGAGCCACCATGCCCAGTACTATGGTATGTGGTATTGATTGTTGGTGGGCGTGAGTCTCCACACCCAGCATTGTATGTGGTTACCAAGGATCGAACTCAGGACCTTGTGCTTGCGAGACAGGCGCTGGAACTACTGAGCTAACCCTCCAGCCCTTAACTTACTATTTTTAACACAGACCCACTGAAATCTTTGGTTGACTCTAAAGATTCATCCCTTTAGGAAACTTTCTTCCTAGAACAAGGTTTTGACAATGGCTATCCATACAGAGCTCCAAATATCTAAACCTACTCAGTCTACCAAGTTTCAACCAGAGAAATAAGGAAACAAACCAGAATGGAAAAAAAGTCAATCATTTCCATCAGTTTGGTTTCTGGAAGAGGAAATGAAAACTTGGTTTCCTCCCAAGGAATATTAACAAGTGCAAGTGGTACAGAGATTTCCCTTTCCATTATAGCTTAGAAGAAGGAGCAAAGAACAGGTTAAGTTTCACCTTCCTACTAGTTTTCTAAGTAGCCCAGGCACTTGTAATCTAATTAAGACCATCAAAATCCTAGTGAAGAAAAGCACAGAAATGAAAAGGGGTCAGGCTTCTCATCCTGCATCCATTTTATCAGTGCTCAAAAGAGAACTGCTGCCTTTTATTTAGTGCCCCTTCAGTGGAAAACACTGCCAATTCATGTGTCTCTAAAATTTCAGCAGGCCAGCAATAAAGGTATTACGCGTTATCTGAATATAACAGATGCAAAAAGAAACTGAAATTCAAAGCTCAGTAACTTTCCCAAGAGGCTAGTCAGTGCAAAAATGGGATTCTGACTTTGAAGTCCATTGTGCTTCTTTCACTGTTATTTTCCTTGAAGTGCCAGTTAAATCTGTCAGGTCAAAAATCATTAGATTTTCCTTTCCTTCTGCAAGCTTTGATATCGCCACTGATCTGAGTCACATGTCTAGAAATACAACCAGTTCAAATATTAAGCAACTTTCCTAATGGCAACATTCTCTGTCTTATACTATTACATGCTAAGATGTTTCACAATTATCATTATTAGATATACCTTCTTTAAGTGTCACATTTATCTCACATTAAGCCAGGCAAAACCTACTAGTTTTATCAGATCGCTTAGCTTTGTAAATGGCATATTCATTTACATGGTTAAGGTCTTAAGAAATAAGCTTCTTTTTAAGAACTGAAAATTACCCACAATTTTTATGTTTTAATAAATTCCCAATCTTCTCTAAGAATAAATCCTTCTAAAGACTGATCTTAATGCAAATATGTAATGATTCCTTTTACACTAAAATACTGATCTATATTTGTAGAATTGTTTGTAGAACTGATTAAATCAAGTTATTAGAACTTTAAAAACAAACCCTTAAATTATAACACATCTTTAAAATGCCAAAAATTACAATTCATGAATATACTTCCTCATACTGAAACAGACTTTAAAATGAGCTAGAATTATCTCATTTCATGTATATGAAAGAGTGTGAATCATTCATCTATGATAGGTAAATGTATCTGTAGTTAAATTATATTGTTTTAAATTACAACCTCATTTTATTTCTAAGTTTTATAGAATTTTATGTACTGTAAAATCATCTGTATTAACCTTTGACAAGTTTATTCTGGTAAAGGAGATTTGTACTTTGGCAATCTACTTGGAAAGAAAATCAGGGATGTCATTTTTATATCATTCTTTTTTTCCTTTTTTGACAATAAAATACTACAATCTATTTTGGTGGTGTCAGTTAAAGGAATTACACCAATTAAACAGTTTTAATTTTTAGTAATGTACAACAATTATTTCAATCTTTATTCATAATAAAGAATAAAAAGATCAAGCTAACTCCTTCCTTCCCATGTGTAAATTAGGTCCTAGACTATTCCTCATATCTAAGCCTTTGACTTTGTTCACAAACCTTTTTATTTTCTTTTTTACTTAAAAGAGAGATCCAGTGTCAGCAAACATTTTGTGTAGACGGACAGATACTACACATTTTAGGCTAAGAGAGTCACAGGGTCCTTTTGCAACTTCTGTACTTTTCATACCTAGAGAATAAGATCAGCTTGGGACCATACACAGGAATGAGGTGGCACAAGATTTAGTTGGTACCCTCCTGGATACAGCCCACCATAGTAGTGTGCTGACTCCAGAGCCAAATCATGAAGAAAATGCACAAAACTGTGTCACTGCAATCACCGGGGTGTCTTCACATTGTGCCTGCCAGAAGAAACCATTCCTAGCCATGCTCAATTTAGTCAGCTTCAGCACTAAAGAGCATTGATCTTGACACACTAAGTGCTAAATATTATATCCACTGCAATTAGTATCTGCTTCTCCAAAAAACGACACAATTTTCTTAAATGTACCACCAGACAAACAAGGGCCCACTCTATAGGCAGGCTTTCTGAATTATCTATTAATCTCCTTTCCCCAACTTACCTCAGTTCCACTAAAAGCTATACATACTTTTTTGTCCTGGTAAGGTCAAAGTAACAACAACCCCTCTCAAATAAAAAGTGAATTCTGTTTTCTCTTTTTCTGCTGCAAGAGTTGGAGTTAACTTCGCTCCTGATCTTTTTTTCCTTGCACCTCCTACTATGTAAACTGGACAAGAAACATGCTTACTTTCTCAACCTTTTTAGCTTCATTACCACAGCATAAAGTTCAGGGCAATAAAAATCATATACAGGACTACCAACTGAGGAAGGGTGCAGGTAGGGGATTCACTGAAGAAGTTTTTATGTTTTTCAAAATGGAGACAAAATTGTCAGGACCTCCCCCCCCCTTTTTTTCCCCTGTTTTAATGTAAATATGAGGTAGGATCAAAAAATACAATGAATATTTACATTTAAAAAATTTATAACAGTAAGGATGTACTATTAATTTCCTCAAAATACTTTCCCTTCAAACACACTTATTATTTTTGCAATTCTGAAGCAGTTCTCGAAGTCTGCTTTGTAACTTTGGTTGTACTGTTAAGGCTTCCCCAATGTCCTGAACTGATTCAAAATGTTTATGTTTGATGATTATGTTGACTTTGAGGGAGAGCCAGAAGTTGCGTGGTTCCAGATCCAGTATATAAGGTGGATGAAGACACAACATAAAGGTTTGTCTTTATTTATTTACTTTTTAGTACCAGGGATTGAACTCAGGACCTTGCACTTACAAGGCAGGCCTGGTACCAATGAGCTAAATCCCTGGCCGCACCATAAAGTTTTTGTGCCTGCCTTTCCACTGGCTGTCACATGGCAAGAGTATTCACTATATTTCTTTGTGATACCTCATAAGGCATGAAATAGAACTTCTATAGTCACTTCAAAAAGTGGCAAGACCCCAATGCCGGATGTGGTGGCTCACGCCTGTAATCCCAGCACTCGGGAGGCAGAGACAGGAGGATTGCTGAGTTCGCGGCGGCTTGCCTAGGCACCATAGTGAGCTCAGGGCCAGCCTGAACTACAAAAGCGAGACCCTGTCTCAAAAAGAAAAAAAAAAAAAAAGTGGCAAGGATGACAGGCCAGGGATTTAGCTCTAGCACAAGGCCAGAGTTCGATCCCTGGTACCAAAATAAAAGAAGTAAAAAAAAGTGGCAAGAGTGATGGGATAAGTATGTTTGGAGTGATGGAGAGAATTGTGTGGGGGACTAATAGCAATATGAGTTTGACTATAAAATTTCTTTAAAAATTCAAACATTCACTGTATATTTTGATCACCTCTGAATGATATGTAGAACTACAGCAGTAGTTTTTTCAAAAGTGAGGAGGATTTGATCCCTGGTACTGCAAAAAAAGCTAGGAGAATTGCAGAAATGCCAACATTGAAAACTTTACACAATCAAATTAATGCCAGAAACTATCTACCTCCAAAGCTTTTATGTGTGTGGGGGGGGGAAGGTCTTGTAAATTGAATTTTTGCTGCTCAAAAAAACAAAGTATTCTTAATCTACCATTTCTTGAAAGTGCTAGGTAAAGTGTGATGCAAATTCTGACTAAACTGCATTTCTCTAACCAAGAAGAGAAAAGTAGACAGAAAAAAATCAGAGGGGCCTAAAGGAGACAACCCAGGGCAATAAAGGCAGAGCAACTCAGGCAGAGAAAAGGGAAGGCCTGAGATGATTATTCAAATACAAACTACTCCTTTAAAATTGTGGGTTAAATAAGCCTAATTAATGTTCTACTACGAGTCTGAGAATTTTGATAATATTAATATTCTATCACACACTACTACTACTTGAAAAGTTCAGAACTCATCTTTTATGGTTATAGTTTCCTATTTTCCAAGCTAATTAATTTATGCTTATGCTTCTATTTCTCTAGTATTCACAAAGGCATAGTTACAGTCAATGTATGACCATTTTTGACACTTTCAGAATCTCTGAAATAATATCTAACAATTAAGTTAATGATCATACATCCAAGAAGAACAATGCTTCTTTCTAGCATTTATATACCAGTTTAGCTGGCAGAATGGACACCCTAGCTTTAGGGACAGTCATTTCTCTTCTCCATCAATGCCTTTGCATAAAACTCCCAAGGACAATTAATTCTACCTATTCAAAAGAAACTTCAGAAATATGCTCATTAAGTTCAATTTTTAAGTTAAAACGTTTTTACTTTCATACAAACAATGTATTGCATAAACCCACACTGCTAGTTCTAAACTGAGCAGTTTTCTCTTCCATAAGTTTGGTACTCTTATGCTGCAGTGTAAACATTATTACAATATTTATACATTTATTTACAAATAAAAATTATTTTTATGATGCCAGGGTAGAATTTCTTAAGACTGTCAAAGCTTTAGCAAGAAAGAATACCAAATACAAGTAGGTTCAGGCTCAATTACAGTATTAGTATGGAGTTCAATAAAGTTCCAACACTACATTTTAATGCCCAAATTTTGTATTGTCTTTTTTAGTTGACAAATATGTGCTTTGCAGCATAATAGCAGCAGCAGAACAGCTGGGTGGCCTTATCAAGCACAAAGGAAGCACGGCACATGCTGTTAAGTGTCTTTCTGATTGCCTAGAAATGGCAGCACATGCAGATTTATTCCCTGCTATAAATTAGAACAATTATTTCTCTGGAATTTACATTTTATTCATGAAAAAGCCAAACTTTCTGCACATTAAAATAGAGTTTTCAAAAAGGATATCTTCCCTTTCTTTGATGATCAGTACATTCTGTTCTTCCAATTGCCTAATCTTCTTTTCAAATGATTCCTGCTCAGCTTTCAGTCGTTCTTCTGTCACTTCCTTTTCTTCACTTACTCTATAAGAAATATTCAAATGAAGGAGAGGAGGAAAAAGATGCTCATCAGAACAAACACATGTGCCTACAGCTACAGTTTACCAAAATTAAATTTCTTCCAAAGATGCACTGGAATTTCTTCAGGGAGATACTGTGTTCTGTTTGTATTATAGTACTGCAGACTGAACTCAGGACCTTTGTACTTAGCTATAAGCCCAATTCTTTTAATATTTTATTTAGTTATTTATTTCTGAGACAGGATCTCACTGAGTTGTCCAGGTAGGGCTTTTGTTTATAATCCTCTTGCCTCAGCCTCCAAAAGTGCTGGGATTACAGGTATCCTTGTGTTTTGGTTTTTACTTTAATCTTTCATAAAGCAATCTTGCTCACTTTGTAACAAAATACGTATGTAACCTTTACTTCACAAAATGTAAATTTTACTTCAAGTTGAAGAAACAAAAATGTTTTTAGTCATAAGAAAAATTTTATATATGAATCCCTACAATGAATATAGGTGCTGAATTATATAATCCAGAACAGATAAAAAGGTAAAATACAGGTTTAATTTTTAAATTATCAACATTACTGATTTTTTGCTTTAGATTCCTTTCATACTTTTAGTTAAATCCCATCAGTGAATTCGAAATTGTATGTATCTTAAATGCTTTGCTAAATACATGTATGAATTATTATTTTTTACTTGGCCCCAATACACTGCATTCTTTAGTAGTCCCCAAATAACTGGACTGGAATAAAAATATACCACTAATAGGAAGGTTGCACTATATTCACTCAATCCAGAAAACACAAACCAAAAATATCTTTATCATTAATATTTAACTTTGAAAAGTATCTCTACTTAATGATTCAAAAAAAAAACCAATGGTTTGTGACAAGAACACATAGGGACAAAAGCTGTTTTAAAAACCCCTAAACATATCAATGTTATAATTTACAGTTTACCAGAATTTATTTATTTAGAACTAACTTTTATGTTACTCTTTGTACAGAGATGTTAATCCTGATTCTCTGAAGCTGTTACTTATATCTCCAAAGAGGACACAACACTTTTAGCTCATAAGATCATGCAGATATAGGCACAAGTAATGTCTATAGAAAACCTAAACTTTTCGTGTAAGCTACTAAATTGACTTCTTTCCAGAACCCTATTCTACCAGAACAACTCTGAATAACATGAGTCCTATAGACTTTCTTTCTTGGTATACTCTGGCAGAAATATTGAAGTCAAAGAAATATTTATTTCAATCAATGAATACTGGAATTCTGAATGTTAAAGAATTGACTGCATGTCTCTGTCAGCTTTCTCATAGCTGAGACACTATACCTAACACCCATAAATTAAAGGAGAAGTTGAATTTGCCCACAATTTCAGTCCATAATTGGCTCACTATAAAGCAGAGGAATCAGAGTGGAAGGATGTGTTGGAGCAAAACTTCTTACTTCAGGAAGCAAAGAAGAACAGTGCTACACCAGAAGGGACAAAGGACATGGCCTAGACACCAGTACCATGCCTGCTTATGATTCACCCATACACACCTAGAAATATGCCCCAGCAATACCTGGTGTAGTTCCCAAAGCCAATCGAGTTGCAAGTCCATTCTAACCATCATACTATCTTTGAAATAATTTCTGTGAAAGTGTACAGCACACTGTTCAATAGATTTATTTCTTCTGGCTCATTATGCCATTTCCTCAAGCCATACCACTTATGAAAGGGACCTATTTTTTTTTTAACAGGGTAATCTCTAAGACCTCTATATTTATAAGTAACCCAGAAAATTAAACAAACATACACACATGAAGAGGATTTATACTCTAATCAAGTTATTTTACTCTCCTTGTACCAGTCTCTTCACAACATCTTCTTTTTTCTTGTCATTACTCTGAAATATCTTGGCAATACTATCTTTCACAGTAACTTTGGTAATCCTGCTTAACTCTCTGGGTATCCTTACCCTCATCCATAAAGAAAAAAATGGCAGACAAGACAACTATAAAATCCATTTCAGCCAACATTCTAGAATTTTATTCAACATATGGTAAATATCTTGATAATGCATAAATACACTTTATAAGTATAGGGAGCATGTGTAAAGAAATAGAAAGTCAAACATTTATTCATGGGACAATCCATACAAACAATAGGATAGGCAAAAACAATGCCTACAGAGACAGAGAAGTAAGTAGATATAAGAAATATTTAAAAGTATAAAGAGGTAGAATTTAGCACAAAGACGATGAATCTGAGGGATTTTATGTAAAACAGAAAAAAAATAATGATGGTACATATTGTGAGGGAAAAAATAATGTCAAGGTGAGAAAAGATTAGCAAAATTTGCTTAGATGAATAAAATCTTATAAAGGTGACCAAACAAAATTGTTAAGTAGGTCAAAGAATATATTTCATTCATTTAAAAATATTTTCTGACTGCCTACTAGAGAAAAAATAATCACAATAATTTTATTCAATATTGCCTATCCAAAACTAAACAAGGCCTTTTATCATTTAATGCCATTCATAAAAGTAATATAAATGTGAAAGGGCCCCAAAGTCTTGTTTCTTCACTAAGCAATGGTACAGAGCCATAAAAAGAAAGTCGATTGTCATATTTAACTTAAGGTTAACCTAAATATAAATGTTATCAGAGCACCCAGCCAGGTCAGAACACATATATACAACTTGAAATGTACTTCCTTATTCTGAAGGACCTGAAAGAGATTACTGAAAATCTATAGTATCACTGAAGGCAAAATTGCTATTATATTGCATGATATCAGAATCTCTGATGAGCTTTCCCCCAAACTTAAAGATCTTTAGCCTGATAAAATTACTCTTTAAAATGTGGTTTCTGGAGTATGTTTGAAATATTTGTTGTCACACTGTTAAATAGGGCTTTAAAAATCTTTTCTATTATGATACTATGATTATATTATTCTTCAGTAACTATTATGCTCTGGGAGGCTATAAAATTAACAAGCTACACTAAGAACAAAGAGTAAAGCTTTTTCTATAGGACTATCTAAAGATATGTATGGTTTCTTTGCAGTCCATTTGCAAAGTTAATATGAGCAAGTATATTACTACAGCATTTAAGTACAAAGCACATGACAGTAAAGTAAACCCAAGATCTGACATCCACTCTGAAATCTATCTTGTTTGATTTATGCTCAATGGCTCAATAATATTTCAGTTGAGAGATAAATACAATAAGATATTTACTATCATGATCTACACTTTTCATCAAAACATTCTCAGACTATGAAGTAACATAAAAGAACCTTATCCTCTTTATAGCTATGTTACTTAACAAAATGAGAGTTTAAACACAGGAAAGGGAACTACTTAACTAAAGGATAAAAAGGTTAAAACTGGATAGGAGGGTATTTCTGGTGTCAGTTTGTTAATTATTTATAAGGAAGACAATAACTTGTCCATAAATTACTATTGTCATTAATACTTTAATACCTTAGACTATATATCAAAAATTTCCAAAATATCTACTGGCATCTAACAACAACAAAAAGAAGCAGTCATGCCCTTAGACAGGATGTTGGGACTCAAAATTGTAACAAAAGTAGTAAATTTCTTTTTAAGTCTTACACTTAAAAATTCCTATACATTTTATACTTTTCTTCACAAAAGTCTTGCCTGTTTTAATATAAAACATTTCTGCCCCTCACCTATTTAAAATTTTTTATGACTCTGCATATGCTTGATATTCTTTGAAATAATCCAGGAATGGATACTTTTACACTAAGATGAAATACAAAGCTAAGTCAGCAAAGTTTCTATCCCAGAGAGAAATTACCTAATGGTCAACCAATTAAATTCCTTCCCTGTTTAATATTTTCCACATGGGAACTGGGTCTGCTAGTTGTATTTTATAAATAATGAACATCAATTTAGTAAGATTTGGAAAAGGAAGGAAGATATTTCATAGTAAACCTGGAAAATGAAGATAGGACATACTGCTTTCAAGCAAAGTCCTAGTGAAAAACAAGGGATTTTATCATTTAAAAATAGTTCAATGGATGCCAGGCATGGTGCTACATGCCTGTAATACAAGCACTAGGAAGTTTGAGGCAGGAGGATCATCGTGAGTTTCAGGCCAGTCTGTGCTACATAGTGGGTTTGAGGCTAGCCTGAATTGCATATAGAGAACCTGTTCAAAAAAAAAAAAAAAAAAAAAAAGGCAATGTCATTATCTTACTTCTTGACTAATTTTAATACTTGCCTGTTATTTAAAAGGTAATGCCTAAAGGAACACAGGTACATTCAGAAATCATAGACATAGCAATCTATGTTCAGAACTATAGTAACCACACACCAGTGTGTCTTATGAATATCCTATCAACACCAAAATCCTATCAACCACAAAATATAGCAAATAGTTTATCAACAAAAACATAGTAACAAACAGAAACTACCTAGATAAAAAAAGATCATACACTATGACCAATTAGGATTTTTCCCAAGAATACAAAGCTGTTTCAATGCCTAAACATTAATTGATAGATGTTATCGAAAGAATGAAAGACAAAAACTACACAATTATCTAAGGAGATTTAGAAAAACATTTGAAAAAATATCTAACAGTTTTGCATGATTTAAAGCCCAGGCATAAAAACTTATGCTTAATATTATGTTTAATTATAAAAGATTAAATGCATTTGCTATAACAACCACAAAGTGTAATCATCCAGATATCTGAGGATGAATAAGCAAAATGTGACATTGTATATATAATGACATATTATTTAGAAGTAAATATAAATTAAATACTGATATTACTACTTACCATGTGGATAAACCTTAAAATTATTATGCTAAATTAAAAAACCTGTAGTATAAAATATATTATACTGGCTGCATTTATAAGAAAATTCATTGAGACAGAAATTAGGGTGGTGCTTGCAGTATTAGCTTTCATTTTGATGAATGTAAAAAGCCAATACCCATAACTGAAAGAGGGAGAGGTTTAACTTTGCTCAGTTTTAAGGGGATTCAACCCATGGTTACCTGGCTCCAAGGCATAAACATTATGATGGAAAGGCATGGTGAGCAAAACTGCCTAGTTCATGGCACCCAGGAAACACAGCAGATAGATAGCATCAGACAAAAAGGAGTAAGGGACTATGGTACCTAAGATTACACCTCCATGACCCACCCAAATACACCGAGAAATGTGCTTTACTGATCTTAAATTGACACAATTAAGGTTAACCATCAGTTACTAAAAGTTATTAAAGTTTGATAGGAAGTGGGGCGTACAATAGGTGCATGGTTTCATTTTGGTGTATTAACAATATTCTCAATATTAAACTGTTTACTATGTTTCCTTCAAGGAAAGATTTCTCTTCTTTTCCCTTAAATAAAATAAAAGGCATTAAAAACTGTAAGTGAACCGGGCTTGGTGGCTCACTCCTGTAATCCCAGCACTCTGGAGGCAGAGACAGGAAGATTGCTGAGCTCAAGGCTTGCCTGGGCTACATAGTGAGCTCAGGCCCAGCTTGAACTACAAAACAAGACCCTGTCTCAAAAAAACAAAAACAAAAAAACTGTAAGTGAAAGAAGAATTTGGAAATGATGGCAGGATCCATAAATTCCTTATATAATCAAAGTGGTAATTTACAATTAAAAATGGAAATGACAAAATGAATTTGAATACAGAAAGATGATAGATAAAACTGATCAAAATATATACTACTTAAAAACTTGATGAACAGAATACATTTTTCAAGGAACAAAGCATTAGGGAGAGTAGTATGACATGTAATGTTCAAAGTCAATGAACTATCATTGCAATACATGTTTTAAATTGGCCTTAAAAAACTAACTTTATCGGTTATCTCTTTCAGTTCATGTACATATTCATTTATGCAGCAGCCATAATTTAGATGCAAAAATGTGACCAGGATATTATGGGAAAAAAGTATAATCTAATCTATACAATAAATGCTATTTTTTGTTGTTGTTGTTTTTGAGACAGGGTCTTGCTTTGTAGTTCAGGCTAGCTCTGAGCTCACTATGTAGCCCAGGCAAACCTCGAACTCAGCAGTCCTCCTGTCTCTGCCTCCTGAGTGCTGGGATGGCAGGCATGAGCCACCACGCCCAGCACTGTGGTATGTGGTATTGATTGCTGGTGGGCGTGAGTCTCCACGCCCAGCATTGTATGTGGTTACTGGGGATCTAACTCAGGACCTTGCGCTTGTGAGGCAGATGCCAGAACCACTGAGCTAACCCTCTGGCCCCCAATAAATGCAATTTTTAAAAATCCTAAAAACACAGCAAAGTGAACCCAAACATCTAAATAATAATACATCCAAACTAGGTTTATACAGGAAGGGATGATGTGTTTAACTATGGAAAACAGATGTATTCCATTATGCTAATAAAAAAACCCTGATATGCTTATCAATAAACCAAGGAAAGACACCTATCAAAATCTAATCTATTCATTATACCCAAAGGAATTCAAAGAATCATATTGTAAAGTCATAGGTACACCCAGGTTCATAGCAGCTCAGTTTGTGATAGCCCAATCATGGAAACAACCCAGATGCCCATCAACAGGAGACTGGATAAAGATGTGGTGTTTTATAAAATGGAGTATTACTTTGCCATAAAGAAAGACAAGTTTCATTCATTTATGTGCAAATGGATACACCTTGAGGACACACTAATAAGTGAAATAAATAGATCACAGATATGTAAATACCATATCTTTTCTCTGGTATGAGAACCCGTAGATGTAAATTGCCACCCTTTCTGTTAGCAATGTTAGAATGTATGATAGATTTTGTAAAATAGGAAATATTCAAAGGGAATGTGGTGGGGGAACATAATGAGGGGAAAGAATAAATATGATTCGGAAAGAAAAGGAAATAGCATGTATATAGGGAGTGGGAGGTTGTGGGTGGGTAGGGATATGGTTAAAAATGAGAATTAACTTCTGTCATATACTGGTACAAATTCCCCAATGTTGAGTGTGATTGTGAACCAATAAAGAATTCAATATAAAAAATCCAATCTATTCACAATAAATTCTCAACAACTTAGGAATTGAAGAAACTACCTCAAAATAATAAAGAGCATCTGTGAAAAAAAACTGTATCTATAAAAAGAACAAACTGTTCTAGATCTTGTACTTCAAGTACAAAGCAAGAATTGCAGCTATTACAAACTACTGAAGGGAGGCCACAGTCAGTGAAACAACTTTCCAGGAAATGAAAATGTATGTAGATTAGAAAGAAAATTTTATGTGCAGATGACATTACATCTATATAAATATTAAGGAATTTATAAATGTATACTGAAACAAGCTAATTGAGCAAAATCACAACGATTGTGATAGGCAGCTTCCGAAATATGACCCACTTCTAAGTTTTCATGTCTTTAATTCCAGCTGTCTTCAACAGCTAAAGTTAAGTTACCAAAAAATAGTTATGACTTCTGTCTTGCTTATTACATTTGCTCTCAATCTGATGAAAGCTAGTTGTCAAGTAAGTGTTTGAAGTATTGCATGATTTCTTGATCCTTATAGTAAAGTGGAAGAGAATTATTAGGATAAAAAAAACTAAAACAACAAGAGCTTCATGATTTTTAAAATTGCCACCCCTTTGGTTAGCAAAACATGATAAGATTAAATGTTTTCTAAACACATTTCCAATTCAAGATATCACCAGGAAGAATAAGCCCTAAAGATATAGCCAAGTGTGAAACTTTTGTTAAGACTTCAGGAAGATTAAAGTTAATGCTTCAGTAGAACATACAAAAAATGTACTAATGAAGTTAAAGTTAGGCCTCAAAGTTCCTTTAAAAGAGTCCCCAAGAAGCTTTTCAGTGTTTCAAACTGCTAAATTTTCTGACAATATATTTAGAAGCCACAGATAACTAGTACAGATTAGATTGTCTAACTCTGTGCTCTAACTGCATCTACTTCCACAGCTCTGTCTCTTTCGCACATTTCTCTGTTATTCTATTTCTCACTGTATCTGATATTTTATTTGTATCTGGGGTAGTCCAGTAGACTTAGGTACAAATTTTCAATTTGTGGTACTGCACTGGTTAGACTTTTCCTTTGCGTAGGTTTTTAGTATAGCGATTGTGTTCATCTACTCAGGTATTAGATTGATTTAAGGTTTTATTGTTATCATGACCCTCCATACATCACAGACTTCAGTTCCCTAGGTCCTAGGCATAACTTCCTTTCAGGTGGGCCAGTTATCATTTTCCGATAACCATTCTACCCTCAACTAGATGGCTTCCACCACCCTCAGCTTTGTCCTTCACCTACACCGTTTGCCTTCATGAGTTTCTACTTTTGTCAGATACTGCCTTGTCAATTTGGTGGTAGAGTTCTGACTTGTTGCTATTATTCTTTTTTTTTTGCTTTTTGAGACAGGATCTCGCTTTGTAGTTCAGGCTGGCTCTGAGCTCACTGTGGTGCCCAGGCAAGCCGCTGTGAACTCAGCAATCCGTCTGTCTCTGCCTCCCAAGTGCTGGGATTACAGGCGTAAGCCACCACGTCCAGCATTGTGGTATGTGGTGTTGATTGTTGGTGGGCGTGTCTCCACGCCCAGCATTATATGTGGTTACCGGGGATCAAACTCAGAACCTTGCGCTTGCGAGGCAGGTGCCAGAACCACTGAGCTAACCCTCTGGCCCATGTTGCTATTATTCTAATGTGTGGTAATCAGTACCTCTATGTCTGGGCTGCACCTATCTTTTCATAGTTCTGGATCAGCATATAACTCTGCCCTCAGGAGGAGGGGTACCTGTCCAACCCCATTTCACATGTAATTTTTATGTATCCCCTATGGTCAACATTTTGTCTGTCCTCTTCAACTTTGTTACAGATGAGAGGTAGAGAAGAAAGAGATGAAAAATACTTCATGTCTGTTCCATAGCTACTGCTGCTCCTTTACCCTAGACCTGCACTAAGAAGGCAGAATTCTCCTTTATCAGAGAACTCACCAAGTGAGGACAAAAGAAATCTTTCAGGAGAGTTCAAGTAGCACTTGTATTTGCTGTCCCAAGGTTTCTGTACTATCACCTCACCAATGCTGACCATCCCATCAAAATCAGACCCATTTCTAGCTATGTCCACTTCAGGTAAACTAGTGATAGCATCTTTCTTTCCCTATCACCATATCGTCTTAGATTTCAGGTTAGGTAGAGAGTGTTAGTCCTTAGTGTTTAGATTGTTTCACAATGTCCTGGACTTGCAATTTGTTCCACCTTTTTGTTATTGTAAGGCTGGGATAATACTTCCTGAGTCATATCAACTTATATGTATGTATCTACTTGCTTACACATTTGTTTCTGTTCTTGTGTTTCTAACATATCTCAATTTTCAGAACTAGAACAATTTTAGCAACAAAACATAAAAGTATTAGATTAAAACCCATAAAACTATATTTATTGTGTATGAGGAAAATAACTTCAGAATGAAGAAACCAGGCAGAGACCACTTTAACAAGATGATCAAGATTAGTATCATCTGCCTCATGTGGTGGTGCATGTCTGAAATCCCAGCACTTATGAGGCTGAAGCAAGAGGATTATTGTGAGTTTAAGGACAGCCTGGGCTACATAGTGAGTTCAAGGCTATTCTGAACTGCATAGCAAGACCCTGTCTGAAAAAAATATTAATACCATAGATAAAAACATAATTTCAGGTAACTTGTGTTAGAACCACATCAATTCTATGTTATTCTTACCACAAATGTAAAATTTGAATCTGAGAGAAAGCAGAAAAATCTATATCAAGGACATTTTACAAAATACATGAATAATATTCTTTATGTGTTAAGGTTATGAAAGACTGAAGAGTTATCACAGACTCAAGGAGACTAAGAATTAACACATGCAATATGAGATTTGAATTGAATATTGAATCAGAAAATACTATTAGTGAAATGACATTGGTGAAATTATAAATAAAGCCCGCAGTTTAGTCAATACTATTTCATCCATGCTAATTTCTTAGTTATGACAGTTGTACTGCTTAATGCAAAATGTATGAAAAGCTGAGTAAACCCTATGAGGAAATTCTTCATATCTTTCCTGTAAGTTTAAAATGAAATTCCACCAAAATATAAGCAAATGCACATATGAGAAAAAGGAAGGGAAAAGGGAGTGTCAAATATTGATTCTGCTTTACCTGTAGCTTTATTTTTAAATAGGATAGTTTTAATATTTGTTCATTTTCAAGTAAATGAAAATTACAAGGAAAAAGAAGAATGCTGAAGAATGAATAAAGATGCAATTTTCTGGTTTCTAGAAGTTAACATATCACTCAAGCATACTTAGTTATATCTTGGGTTAATTTCTTTAAAAAACTATCAGAAAAAATTCAGTATAAGTTGGTAAAATGTGATTATCTCTCCCACAAATGATTTGAAAAAGATCACACAGCAAATGATCACTAACTGTTTTTCAAACAAAACCTGAAAATCAACATGGCAGGGATAGACACTTTAACTTATAAAGCACTAAACTGAAAATACTTAATTTTCAAGTCTAATTTGTAAGTTAAAACTCAATTTATAGTTCTGGTTTTCAGACACCAACTTAAATTAATACTCATAAGCAGTATTTACTGGTCAAACAGGAGCCTTCCCCTACTTCTCTCAATGCTTTTTCCTTTCTTCTATTAATTTTAGGTCTAAAAATTCTGAATTCATTGCAATAGGCATAAAAAAGTGAACTAGATTATAACTGTATTCTATATTTGGCATCACTAACTATTCTATAATGTTAAATTCGATTAAAGTGCAGCAAGTGACTTTTCTACCTATATCAAGTTAAAAGGTCCTTATTTTTTCTTGAAATCTTCTATATAATCCATTATAAAGACTATTGTATATCACTGTTCCTCCCAAAAATATCAATGAAAGTTTCTAATGGAAAGACAAAAAAAAAAAAAAGAACCAACTTAGTCATTGAAGAATTAAAGTCTAACTTCTCCATTGTATTGCAGTGTACATTTAATTACAACAAAAAGTTGTGATCTTTTTAAAAAAACACTAGAGTAAACATAAAATAATGATCTGCTCATTTTACAATGGGAAACTAATGGTGCTACACTTTCTATTTTTCTTCTAAGAAATGTCAAGTCAAAATAGCACATTGTCCTCTGGGAAAAATCCGAGTTAGTGCACAAGAATTTGCTGGTGGAATGATGCACCATTAGACAACAGGGGCATAGCAAAGAACATAATGGAGGGATTTTCTTAGGCTTCTCAGAACATGGCTCATATACATCAAAACATGCAACTGTTGCCAAAACTATTTTAAAATGTTAAAACTTGTTTTTCCTTTAAAGACCAACTCTATATACTCTGCGTACTATTTGGTGACACTCTTCCCACATCTTAAAAAGTCTCAGTTAAAAAAAATGCATATACAGTGCAGAAAACTGTCACCATCCTTCAGAACAAACTGCAATATTTTGCAAACCAGTCATTTTTCAAGTCCCCATAAGTGACACTGCTTTTCCCATTTACCCAAACTGTTCATTAATTTTATCACAGAAGATTTTCTAAGGTCACTTAATCCAACAACTTCAACAGAAAGAATTCTATCTCATTCTATTTCCTAGGAAAAATGAATCAATAGCCAATGTATCCTTCTATAAAGGTAAATCCATGCCAGACACTTCAGGGAAACCCACTGACTTCCTTGAAACCCATGTATCAACTCATTCCTTAGCACACTTTCACAAGCTAAATAATTAATATTATCTCATATTTATCTTTGTGGTATCTAACCCTTAGCCTATAGATTTTTTAATTGAATTCTTTATTGGTACATTTCTTTATTGGTATATTTAATTGAATTCTTTATTGGTACAATACAGCTCACAATCACACTCAATATTGGGGAATTTGTACCAGTATATGATGCAAGTTAATTCTCTCTTTTTTTTTTTTTTTGCTTTTGAGACAGGGTCTCGCTTTGTAGTTCAGGCTGGCACTGAGCTCACTATGGTGCCCAGGCAAGCCGCCGTGAACTCAGCAATCCTCCTGTCTCTGCCTCCCGTTAATTCTCATTTTTACCCATATCCCTACCTACCCACAACTCCCCACCCCTTATATACATGCTATTTCTTTTCCTTTCCATGTCATATTTATTCTTTCCCCTTATTACATTCCCCTACCACATTCCCCTGGAATATTTCCTATTTTACAAAATCTATCATACATTCTAGAACTCATTTACATCTATAGGTTCTCATACCAGAGAAAAAATATGGTATTTACATATCTGTGATCTATTTGATTCATGTTTATATTCTATTTCTTACTTTTAGTGCAAATAAAAAAGTTATCCAAACATATACAGATTACTAAGGAGGCATCCTTAGACTATGAATTCATCAGGCTTATTAAATGTTTGCTTTTTGCTTAATGAATTTTCCTGGCTCACAATCAGGTAGTTAAGTATGAATCAGGGATCTTTTTACTTTTTAATCTACTGAGTCTAACTAGTAAGTCTTTCTCTACCATAAATTTCTAATTTCTCCTTAAATAATGCCAGGGGATTTGCATAAGTGCTGAAACTTTACGCTGTACTTGAGTATGTCATTCGAATATAATTTTCCAAATCTTCCAACACTTGGCCCATTTGGTTTGACCTTTAACACAACTAGTCATATAAAATCCTTTCTTGCCAATGTTGTTTCACCTCATTTGAATGAATCCATTTCTCTAACCTTTTATAGTGATTCTAAATTTTATTTTTATTTGTTAATTTTTCTTTGTAACTATCAATGAATCTTTTAGTTATCTTTTTTTTTTTTTTTTTGAGACAGGGTCTTGCTTTGTAGTTCAGGCTGACCCTGAGCTCACTATGTAGCCCAGGCAGGCCTCAAACTCAGCAATCCTCCTGCCTCTGCCACCTGAATGCTGGGATTACAAGTGTGAGCCACACTGAGAACAGTGGTATATGGTACTGATTGCTGGTAAGCGTGAGTCATCATGCCTGGTATTGTGGTATGTGGTGACTAGGGATCGAACAAGGAACCTTGCACTGCTAGGCAGGTACTGGAACCACTGAACTAAATCTCCAGCCCTTAGATATCATTTTTATTTTTTCATAGATGGCATAAATAAAGATACTGAGTAAAGTGAATCTCACAGATAGGGCCTCAATTTAATCCTCAAAGAAATAGCTACACCATTCAACGTTGGGATACATAAAGTTTTTCAACCTAAAATTATTAAACTCAAGACTGTTTTTATAAATGCCTTGCTCTTGCAATGTTTAAGCCTCAAAGGGACCATTAAAAAGCTACAGTTAGCATTTTGCCTTTATAGGGCATGTCATTCTGTAATTGAAAAATGTACTACTTGTTTTATACATGGTGCTAAGAGTCACTGAATATCTTTTTGAAAAATATCCTAGTCAATGGCCAATGGTAGGTACCAGCACTCTCAGCAGCTTCTCCCCTAAAGTAAGCCCAGTGAATCTCCTTAAGAGCTAAAATTCTTTAAGTATACTATACTTAAATATGTCACAGGAATACCTAAATTTTCTAAAACATCTAACACTTTTTCCCATTTGGTTTGACCTTTAACACCACTAAATATTTTTCATAACTTTTTTCTGAAAAGATATAAATTAAGACAACTTTTAAAACCTCATTTTCCTAACCATTTTCTAGTAATAAGTTATCATTATTCTTTACTTACTCATAGGAAGTCTGTTGATTTAAAAAACTAGTGAAGTAAAGCAGGCATACCATGGCATAACATAACACAGTAATAGTAGTTACTCTCTTATTTTATATGCTTTGGTTTGGAAAGCAAATGATCTGAATATAAATCTGTGTTTATTCATGAACAAAGAAATAATCTAAATGTCCTTTAATAAAGGACACTTTTTCTCTTCAAAATAGAAGTTCAGCTTTTATGTCTTTTGTCCTCACTTTTCACTCTGCCTTTTCTTCTTGAACAACAAAGATCAAAAAACCATGATGTGGGGCACAATCAGGATTGGGGTAGACAAAGATGGATCTGTGCCAAAGGCTTGCCAAGGCTGTCAGGGCCCAAGCAGCTTGAGGACAGCCAGGCTTGTGGTAGTACAGAAAGAGATGTCACAGCCTGAGCAAAGGGAGAAGAGCACCCATGTGATACGCTAAAGCTTAAGCAGAATAAGGTATGTATCCTTGCAGGGCGATGCTGGTGATCTAGTACAGAGATTCATAGGCCATAGAAGGTGGCAGGTGATTCCTGCAGGGTTGGCAGTGGATGCTGGTGAAGTGCAATTAGTAAATAGTGAAGATAGTATGTATTCATATGTACATGCTGATCTTTCTTTTAAGCTTATGATACACAGTGTATTAACTACTGCTATTCTCTATTTTGTTATGAAGACCATTTTTCATATTTTCTTTATTAATATCTACCTGTATTACATTAAAATTAAACTTTAAAAATTTTTAAAAGGTTAACTTGAGGCTTTTTTTTTTTTTTTTTTTTTTGCTTTTTTTGAGACAGGGTCTCGCTTTGTAGTTCAGGCTGGCCCTGAGCTCACTATGGTGCCCAGGCAAGCCACTGCGAACTCAGCAATCCTCCTGTCTCTGCCTCCCGAGTGCTGGGATTACAGGCGAGAGCCACCACGTCTGGCATTGTGGTATGTGGTGTTGATTGTTGGTGGGCGTGAGTCTCCACGCCCAGCATTATATGTGGTTACCGGGGATCAAACTCAGGTCCTTGCGCTTGCAAGGCAGGCGCTGGAACCACTGAGCTAACCTTCCGGCCCCCCCTTGAGGCATTATTAAAAAAATAGTTTGAGTGATCTCTCTAACAGAACTATTTCATATCTTGACTATGGTAACAATACACATGTCCACACATGATCAAATCCACGTGTGATAAAACTGCATAGAACTAAGTGCGATCCAATGAGTCTCTGTAAAATTGGTGAAATTTGTACATGACTATGAATTTTGTCAATGTTAATTCCCCTGTAATGTTGTTCTGTAGTTAGTTAAAATGTTATCATTGGGGCTGGAGGGTTAGCTCAGTGGTTCTGGCGCCTGCCTCGCAAGCGCAAGGACCTGAGTTCAATCCCCGGTTACCACATACAATGCTGGGTGTGGTGGCTCACGCCTGTAATCCCAGCACTCGGGAGGCAGAGACAGGAGGATTGCTGAGTTCGTGGCAGCTTGCCTGGGCACCATAGTGAGCTCAGGGCCAGCCTGAACTACAAAGCAAGACCCTGTCTCCAAAAAGCAAAAAAAAAAAAAAAGTTATCATTGGTGCAAATTGGGTAAAGGATACATGAGTTCTGTTTGTATTATTTCTGACAACTTCAAATGAATCTATAATTATTTTCAAATAAAATACTATTTTTTAATGAAATGAAAAAAAAGTATCATGTTGCTACTTAATATTGTTGCTGAGTTCTGAAACAGAATAAAATAAATGCCCATGAACCTAATATTGATTAAATATAAATATGGAGAAGGGTCAGGGATTTAGCTCAAGTAGTAGTGCACCTACTTTGGAAGCACAAGGACACGAGTTGATCCCTGGTACCTCAACAAACAAACAAACAAACAAACAAATAAATAGGGTAAAAAAGGACAACTCATCCTTAACCAAGAATTCTAATTAACAAATGTAAAACATCACTGTAATAGTTGTTTCATGTAAGTTTCTCATATAAATGCTTAACATAGTAAATAATCGTTTCAGGGAAACAGTATATTTAAATAGTTCCAATGGTTTTTCCTACAGTATTTATTATAGTTTGGACAAGCACACTCAAAGGCCCATCTATTAAATTAAAGGCTAGGCCCCAACCTGTGTTGCAACTGGCAAACCCTTTATGAAACAGGGCCTAGTAGGAGAGAATTAGGCTATGAAGGGTGAACTCTTGGGGTGTATAGGGGGTGTTTTAGAGCAACACAAAATGTCTTTCTTCTGAAAGTCTTCTCTTCCATAGATCAGTAACATAATGACAACAGAATATACTAGCATTTTTTGTTTTCAGAGTTGTCTCTTATGTTTTAATGGATTTCATATAAGGTTTTGTCTTACCTGGCCAGTTCTTTAATTAAGTTTGCAATGCGTCTTTTGTCTTCAAGACATAAATCTTTCAGTGATGCACTCTTCATTCCGTTCTTGCAAGAATTCTAAAACAAACAACAAAAAAAGTCTTGTTTTCTGAAAACAATGTTTAAGTCTTTTTGAGAAACCTATTAAAATAAACACGGAAAGTGAAATTATTTAGATATCTTTTATCTATGGGAGACTACTCATTTCATTTAAATTATCTGGAACTCAAAACAGGCTAAGGAACTGATTATAAACCAAGAAATATCACGGGAATTACACAGAAAAGCACACAGTAAAGGAAAAAAAAAAGGGAAGAAAAGAATACAGAAAAAAAAAAACCTTAGAGGCAGAAACAGTTACTGATAAAATACTACAGAATATAAGGAAATAATTTTCCCTTGGTGAATGTCAAAGGAACAAGAATCTAATGGAAAATACTGAGAATCTTTCTTAAACTATAGCCCGTAGGCTATTTAAGGGTACACTAGGGTTGGCAGAAGCAACATAAGGTACTAAGCACTCAAAATTTCCTAAAATTCATTTCAAAGGGTACTAACTAGTTCAATGAATAATTACAATAGCTAACATTTATATCTACTGTTTTTTACATGCCAGGAATAGTTTTTCTACTTCATGTTATAGATGGCATATGTGAAAGCACTAGCTCGAGCCAGGCTTTTGTGAAGGAAAAAATTTATTCTAGGGAACATAGACTAAAATATCGGGGATAGATTTTAGCAGCTGGCTGCAAAAAGTCAAGTTTATTACATTTGTGAGTAGAGGGGCTGACGTTGAGAGAAAAATATCAGCAGGTAGCTGTGAGAGATTTCATCTGTGTATAGATGAGCTAACATCAAGAGTGAAATATTGTAGTAACTAGGAAAGGAATTAGGCTTACACAGGTACTGCAAAGGGTGGTTATGATCATATGAAACATTTATACAGAGGCTAAGGATAATCAGCATAGGTATGCAGACAACCATTTGAGTTCTCTCTGGGAGACTGTCTTCTGTTTACTGAGAAATAGCTATCATTTGCTAAGAGTAGCCTATTTGCTTAGCTCTCTTTGTGAAGGTCTCACTTGGGCTAGATATGACACTTTGTATTTATTATTGTTTTATTTTCACACAAATGCTATGAGGTAGGTACTCCTATGCTATATCAATGGTAATCTTGTCCACAGATACAGCAGCTTGATAGAAGAGTCAAGACTCAAACACAAGTTCCATAGTCTGTGCTCTTAAATATTTCACTACCCTATCTTTTGTGTTACAAATATTCTCCTCAGTACTTTACTGTGGGTGACACAGTAAGAAGATGTAGCCAGAACCTTCATGGCAAACTCCAGTTGCCTGTGAGTCCCAGAGCAAAAGGATTAGTAAACAAAATTGGAACTTTAAGAAAAAGGCTGAGCCTGGGCTCAACTCTTGCTTCTCTGAGCAGCAGGGCAGGACAGACTTCCATAAATCCAAGTAAGTCCTAAATCCAAGAAAGTTGTCCGCAGTACTCCATCTATCTCCCTTTCTTTTTATCTTATGTAAGTGTATTTTAAGGAAAAGCAACCACAGTTCCCAACGCCTTACCAATATTGAGAGGTCTTTAAAGCTACAAAACTGTTACATACGTAACATGTAAAAGGAAGAAACAACTCTTGGCATTTGTCCAGTTACCACAGTAAGTGATTCCAATTATTTTGGGTAGCAAGGAATAATCCACAACCCCTCAAATGAATCCTGTAAATAGTAGAAGCCATGCTTATGTGAAACTTGCAGGTAGGAAGATGGACAAGGTAGGTCTGTCCCTCAAGTCGCAGAAAAATATAAACATTTAAAAGTCAATATATAATATTATGGATGATTGAAATTTATTGCCTTTGTATTTTTCCATGTTTTAATTTTTAAATAATTATAGATAATAGTAAAATTAAGGGAAACACCAAGTTTTAAAAAAAATCATCCAGAAATCCTAGAAAATTTGTATTTGTTTTCAATTTTTATTTTTAATTTGCATTTTAAAAAGACAAAAGTGTAATCATAAGCATATAATAGGAGTATGGATATCATTAGTGCTAATGATAAAAAGAAAGTCAGACTGGAGAAAGGAACATTCGATCTGCAACAGAAGAAACTGCTAATAACTCAGGAAAAGACCTTTCAGTAGAGCTGCAGTGAGTTGAAAAAAATCAAAGGAGAAACTTTTGCACACTGGTGAGAGTTTTAGCAACTGTTGCAGTTAAGAGCAGAAACCTCAAAACAAACATCTGTCATCTAAAGATAGCAAAACTGGCATATTTGTGCAGTGGAATTGTTCTGTTGTCACTCTGCTAACTTTCAACTCTAGTTAAACCCATATATCTATGTTTTTCTTTGTGATGCTGAAACTGAGTTTGGAAACCTCTTTTCTCACTTGCCGCCTGGTTCTCTTTGTTAGAGGGAAAAAGAACAAACCCCTTCCTTTTACTATCAGTGTCATCTGAGTTACACACCCTGACAAGAACGTCTGATTCTAATTTGCAATTTTTTTCTAGCCCTTGCAGAACTGGTCTCCTGAGTTAAACTAGTCAGACAGGTGTCCAAGTTCCAGTTTTAAACGGCCCTTCCCCTAATTTTTTTTTTTTTTTGAGACAGGGTCTTGCTTTGTAGTTCAGGCTGGCTCTGAGCTCACCATGTAGCCGAGGCAAGCTTCGAACTCGGCAATCCTCCTGCCTCTGCCTCCCGAGTGCTGGGATTACAGGCATGAGCCACCCTGCCTGGCCCTTCCCCTAAATTTTTAAGTTTTAATAATTCCAACCTATTTACACATCCCTAGAGATGATGGTTGTTTGTAGATGTTACCTTCATAGTATCTTAAAGATTCCCCTTTTTGTCTGTTTGATTTCCCAGTGCCTACTTAACAATTCTTTATATTAAATATTCTCAGTTAATAGAACTGAATAGGACCACGCTGAGACATCATATAAGAAATA
>PVIC010010699.1:0-42868 GCA_004025085.1 Thryonomys swinderianus
GGTCTGTCACAATCAATGGCTGTTTCTACATCTCTACATTGAGAATATTTAGAAAAAGACATGCATCCACAAGTCTAAAATTCTCACAGTTTCCACATGCCATCTTCAGAGTAATGAGAAAGAGATGTAGGAAAAATCTTTTGCCTATTACTATCTAGAGTGTTATTCCCAAATCCTGCACAGAAATTTTAATTTTATGAGATAATGAGTGTCTCTTGTAAGCTCTTGCTTAAAATCTAGTGCAGTGTTTGGAACAATATGATTGTAGACTATCTTTATCATGATTATAGGGCTGGTTTAAGTAAAGAGCTATGTGTTTATGATGAACAAGAAATCCTGTTGAGTGACAAGAATTAAGTTAGGTCACATACTGGTACAAATTTTCAATGTGAAGTGTAATTGTGATATGTATATATAATATAATATATTAAATTAAATTAAAAATACTTTTAAATAATATGTATGAGAGCCCAAAACTTAGACCATGACTTTATGTATCCATTATCTGTCTCTTATATATCTTCTATCTGTCTATCATCTATCAGCTACCTATCATCTATCTGTCTATTTCTACATGTGGAACAATAAGAACAGTTATCACTACCCTATATCACTACCCTATACTATTTCAATTTTTTTCAAAATCTTGTCAGATAAATAGCAGAAATATTGAACTTGTTGAGAACACTGAAGATTGTGTGAATCATTGGTGACTATACAACCAATAAAGAATGAGGCAAGAAATTCAATCAATATTTTCTCTTTCTAACCTCTCTCATTCCTGTCTTTTGGCTGAATTTTAGGCATCCTCACTTACCAACTGCTCTCTAAGTTCATCTGGTTTCCTTCTTGTCAGCTTTTGCATTCTATTATCTGCAGTGTTCTTCCCTTAAGACTCTATTGCCTGTTCCTAGATACTTTTCAAATTTCACCTTCATAATTAAATTTTTGTTGTGCATAGTTAAATTGAGATCCTTTTGTCTATTAGCAGTCTCAGTCCTCCGTATATTGCATCATGTTCCATGCATTTGTTACTAGCTCATCTGCGAGATAATTTATATGTTTGTTGTTTCTTTTCTTCCAACTAGGCTCTGATCTTCATGAAGTTGGGAAGTTTTTTTTTGTAGTAAGTACTATTTTTTTTTTTTGAGACAGGGTCTCGCTTTGTAGTTCAGGCTGGCCCTGAGCTCACTATGTAGCCCAGGCAAGCCGCCACAAACTCAGCAACCCTCCTGTCTCTGCCTCCCGAGTGCTGGGATGACAGGCGTGAGCCACCATGCCCGGCACTGTGGTATGTGGTATTGATTGCTGGTGGGGGTGAGTCACCACGCCCAGCATTCTATGTGGTTACCAGAATCGAACTCAGGACCTTGCGCTTGTGAGGCAGGCACCAGAACCACTGAGCTAAATCTCCGGCCCTGTAGTAAGTAGTATTTAAAAGTTCACAACACATTGCATGTGCTCAAGACAATGTTAAATTAATAAACAAATGAATGATTTGCCCTCCAAATATTAGCCAGCTATTAAATAGGTACCATATTCTATTAGAAGTCAAATTTACCTTTTTGCCAAATTTACCAGGTCCTTTTCTGAAAGCCAGGTGACTGGAATAGGCCTGGAGTTGTTACTCCCCCCTTCTCTTAACACCTCTTCACCATACCCAGGGTCAGCTACTTCAGATCAGGACCTCACTGCTACTCCTTTGCTTGTGGTCCTACAGAATTTCCCGTAAGCCTCATCTCCTCTATTCTGGCATCTATTATTTCTTTTTATCCCATATATATATATATGCTTGCTGAGCACAGCAGGTACAGCTCCCGGTCCTGCTCTTTGCCACAACTGACCACCATTTTGATGTCTTACTGACTGACCGCCTGTTTTCTTTCCCTAAGTTTTCATTTGCTATTGCTTTGACATAGAATGATCCTTTTCCATTTTATTCTCTCCTTGTTGAAGGCATACACAATTCACAATGTATCCTATCGGGGTTGCTTAGGGAAATCAAACAGAAGTAGTAGTTTATGTTCTTCTTTTATTGCTTCCATGATCTGCAGCCCTATCCCTCATGTTGTAGTTTGGGTTCTAGTTACCTAACTCCCCAATACATTGTAAATTCCTCTGGAGCAAGAAATGCCTTTCTTTCAGCTTTGTATCTCTAGAGACTAGCAGTGTGTAGTGTTTAGACATCAATATTTAATAGAAGATCTTACGCACTAATGAAAATTCTTGTCCACACTCTTTTCTCTATCTTGAATGGTGAAACAGCTCAGAGAACATTGGGTTTTTAACAATTACAATTAGTGGAAACACAATAGAATTTTCAGGTTGGCTGGAACTAGTTATAATTATGACTTATAACTTAACATCTTAGTGGCTCAGACCATAACCATACTGGACATAAAAAAAAATCTATTCAGGTGTTTCAGAGGCATGATAAGTTCTATGTAAATTTAAATTTTCAATAATTACAGAGACAGTGCAAAACTAACTAGGTTTTTAGACATAATTGGGTAACTACAGGGGTCATAGAGAAAAATACGTGACAGCAGGCACGCTGCTGGGTCCAACACTAGACAAAACTATATTGAGCTTGGGTCAGTCAAGGTAGGAGTCAAGCCAGGGAGGGCAGCTGATGAGTTATGAAGTTCGTTTCTGGTTCCCACAGTAAGGTTCTCTAATTCCAGTATAAGTCTTACTGTGCACTTACTCCTGACTTTCAGCATGTGCACACACACACACACACACACACACACACACACATCCCTTGAGATTTTGAACTCTTATGTCTAAAGAAAGATAATGTTATCTTTAAATTAAAAGAATTGATCATAATGTAGATATAAAATATATCAACAAAATCAATTGAAAATAAATTAAAAGAATTGAGCCCATTCCTGGTGGACGTGTGTATATTAAAGGAGAATTACTCGTGGAAGAAGACTTGGTCCTTAGTTGTTGAAATATACAATGGAGAAAGCAATGTGTTAGTGATATCCATGAAGTCCTAAAAGATAACTCAAGTGGCCCAGTGACTGCTAATTATACATGTGTAAGTCAGTTTCTTTGATCAGGAGTTTCTAAATGGAGGCATTTAAAGAAAAATGTTGGTTCTTCCAAAAAAGAAAAAAAAAATATGAGTCTTGGCTGGATTGGCTGCCAGTGTTAACATGAAAAGAGAGAACTGAACTTTCCTTATAGATGTATGGTGCTACCTCAGGTGACATCACTTGTGCCTTGCCCAGATGGGTCACAGGAGATCTGATGGTAGATAGGCAGGTGTGATAGTTCATCATGGTGTCAAAGTGAATCAGAAACACCTAGCAGGTTAGCACAGTTTTGAGTGTGTCTAGATGATTGACTTACCAAGGAAGACAAACCCTGGGCATGGGTAATACTAACCAATAGGCTTGTAGCCTGGATGAAATAAAAGGGGGGGGGGGAGAAGCCTCACTTCTGCTTCAGTACTCATGGTCATCCTTGGATGTCTGTCTCAGGCTTCTATCACATACTCTTCTGCCTTTCAGTGAGAACTTTTCAATCTTGTGACACAGACCATTTGGTTTCCCAATACTACAGATTCACATTTACCTGTGCGGTGAGTTCCAGGCTTTCGAATGAATTGTTCAGCTCTCCAGGGCACAGTAGGCCTGAAGAGTTCTTCCCTCGATGGGGAAAGAGACCAGGAGGATGATTGTGGACAGACAACTGTTTTATTAGCAGATGCTCATAATCCACCAGAGGATGACTGGTAACTATCAGTTAAATAACTGACAGAGTTAACTGATGGGTGAAAACAAAGTTTATTAGGATTGCACAGGCTAATATAGTATATATGCAGAAGTTATGACCCTAATAACTGGTTATGGGAAAAGAAGAGGGTCTGTTACCTGAGTATAAGTAAACATCTCAAGCAGAGTACAAAAAACTTCTTGTAAACCCCCATGGAATGGAAGGACAAGCTAGCAGCATATGCAGGGCAGTGCATCACATTCAGTGAAAAGAAACATAGAGGACATCACAACGTACACATCTCCACAAACCACTTGTGCCTTGAGTCATGGCTTTCCTGAGATGAATTGTGCAGCAGTCACAGCCCTCAAGTGACCCGTAAATAGGCCCATTTGTAATCTTCTACACCGGACTCTGCAGGAGACCGCTGTAAGTTCATAAGTGGAGATGTAACACACACCATTACCTCTAGTGATTCACTAGCAAAATTTGGGCTTCCTGTTCTCACAACCTCATGTTCTACTGACCTAGAAGCCTTAGTTCCTCAATGAAGAAGACAAAACAATGATGCTTTTGAACTGAAAGCTCAGGTTTCCCCTGGTGATTTTGGGCTCCTCATGCCTCTGAGCAAACAAGCTAAAAAGGGAGTTTCAGTGTTGGCAAGAGTGACTGACCTAAAGTACTGTGGAGAAATTGGACTATTACTGCACAAAGAAGGAAGGAAAGAATTTAGTTGGAGTGCAGGAGAACACCTTAGTGTGACTCATAGTATTACCTCACCCTATTATTAAGGTCAATGGGAAACTACAACAACTCAATATAGGCAGGATGACAAATAGCCCAGAAACTTCAGAAATGAAGGTATGAGTCATTCCACCAGGACAAGAATGAAGACCTGCTGATGCACTTGCTGAAATTCTAGGGAATATAGAATGAGTAGCAGAAAAAGTAGTTATAAATACGAGCTATGACTATGTGAGGAATTACAGAAGCAAAGATTGTAATTGTAACTGTCCTGTCCTATTTGATTAATGCACTTGTAGATATATATATATATATATATATATATATATATATATATATATATATATATATAATAACTATATTTTCTTTGCAACAATGTTAATAGATAATATTGATCCTCAAATATTTCTCAACCTATATTTTAATGTTTAAATTATGAAATATTGGAGTAAGCAACACCAGAACTTTGCCTTATTCTTGGGTAGGGAATAAGCATTATTCCATTTGTAAGATGGATAGTTGTGGGCCACAGATTGAGCTCAGTAGTTCTGGCTCCTGCCTGGAAAGTGAAAGGTCCCTGGTTTGATCTCTGGTAACCACATACAACAATACCAGGTATGGTAACTCATGCTCACCAGCAATCAGTACCACATATCACAATGCCAGATGGAGTGGCTCATGCCTGTAATCTCAGCATTTGGGAGGCAGAGATAGGACAATTGCTGAGTTCGAGGCTTGTCTGGGCCAAATAGTGAGCTCAGAGCTAGCCTGAGCTACAAACCAAGACCCTGTATCAAAAAAAAAAAAAAAGATGGCTAGTTGTGCCATGTTAGACATGAACTGCAAACTTACTCTTATATTGGAGATAGAATATGGTTTAAAGAAATGCCAAATTGACAAGGGGTGGATTGTGATAGTTAACTGTGACATCAACTTGAATGAGAAATACCCAAAAGACTTGAGCTAGGAGGAAAAATAGAAGGTACTTGTTTTGGATTCTCTCCTATAGGAATGAGGCTTGAAAGAAAAAAGTTTCAGGGATGAAAATTGTGTGGAAGACATAAATAGGAAGTTCTGGAACTACTAATGAATGAATCTGATTCAACACCATTAGGTGAGACTACCATATAGGGACTGAACACTTTTCTTTCATGGGGCACATGACTATCAGCTATGAGACTAAAGGCTTTTCACCTGGTATCTTGTTTAATGATCCTTAGACGTCTGGAGACCTAACCAGATAGTCTTCACCAATCCCTTGAATGACTTCTCCAGCATCTTCATGCTGAGCTCTTGTACTTTACTGAAACATATGTTAGAGAAATGATCTGACAGAAAGGGAACAGGACTATGCCAAGTCCCTCAAGGAAAGGAACACAGAGGAAAAAAGGCTAGGTTCTGATGCCCCAACCTGGCTGAATTTCTCAGTTCCTGGGGACCTCATTCTGCTGGCTGCAGGAGTTTGGCACCAGAAGTCCCACTACGTGACCTCTGTTAGAGACTGCAGGCTCCATCTGAAAGAATTCTTCAGCTCTGGGAACTACTTCTGAAGTGTTCTCACTGATCTGCCCAAACACTATCTTGTACATATAGCACCTGTGTCACTGGGTCTCTCCTCTAGGGGAGAGCGCCCAGTGTTCTGTATTGTAAACCCAGGTTGAAGGCAGCCTATGTGCTGCTTGCCCCTCAGTAGACCTCTACACTATATCTCTACACCCTTCCGTGAGACACACAATCTCCAGACAGCATGTTGTGCCCTAAACTGACCAAATGCTGCAATCCAGGCAACCTCTTTCTGTCTAGCATGTTCCATGTTTTTGAAAGGGTTTTGGCTTATTAGAATTGAATATGTTTTAGGTAAGTGTTCTATCACTCGGCTTCATACTCAGTTTTTTTTTTTTTAATTATAAGACCTACCTTCACTAAGTGGCCCAAAGGGGCCTGGGATTGGAAGCAGATTCCAATATCCCAAATTGCTGGGATTATAGGCATATACTCCCATGCCTGATTTTCATTCTATTATTTCTTCCATTTGGTCAAATAACACTTAAGCCAAAGATCTTTGCTTAGGTCACGAAGATGGTATTGGCCCATTTGGGCTTTGGACACAGATTTTGGACTACAGAGCTCATGCTCTGGATCCTTGTACCTCTTCACCATATATAGGATATGTATTACCATTTAAAAAAATACCTTTGGTGCTCTTAAGCTGTTAGCATTAGGAAGCATTAGTCTAGAAAGAGGTTAATTGATAAGTTGACCAAGACCCATCATGGGCTCCAGTCTGCTCAGCATATATAGGGCAATTGTCAACAGAGCTTCAGCCTCTGTCTTTCTTGGCATTGAGCCTTATAGCCCAGATTTCTTTGTAGTTTGGTTTGGAGGATGCATTTATATAAACATTGTATTCTAGATGAAATTGGTAAGAAATTTGGCAATGTATTATTCCATACAGATAAGAAGCCAGTTTGTCTGGCTTTACTGGAATACATCTAGAAAGCCAGTACATCACCGCTCTGCAAGTTAATTGTGGAGCACTACATTGAATTAATGTAAAATCTGCACAATTTGGCCATTGTGATCATGCTGGCTGGGCCCATTCTTCATTATAGTCAGTACCACTTTAAGATAACTGTAGATGTCCTTAGACCCAAGAAAGGACACATCTATCTGTTGGGTGTTAGGACAAAGGAAGAGCATATTACTCTTTCAGCTGGAGGATTCATCATGACAAAGATTTGAAAACCCCAACACTTGACTTTTTCTTTTTTGAAACTTGTTTCTTTGAGCTTATTTCATTGGAGTGCTTTTCTATAAGAGACAGAAGTTTCAGAACCAAGAAATATTTTATATATTTTTTCAATTTTAAAAAATCTATTAAAATGGGATAAGCACATGTCATATTGTAGAATTGGTTTTAGTACTCTGGCCATAAAACTCCTTTCATATTATGTGCAAATTTGGACTTTGGTTCCCAACAAATTTTAGTATATGTGCTGCTGAAGTGAGTACATCCCAACAAATTTTGAGACTGATTGAACACAAAGGGTTTTGCTCAGATACTTATTGTTTGAAAAGAGAAGCATCATGAGTCCTGTGGGATCCAGGGGAAGGGAACATAACTAGGACCTTTGGATTTAGGTTCTAATCTCCTGTGAGTTGATAGCACACAGCAAAATAATATGAGGCTTAGAGAAACTGAGTTTGGGTCTGATCCATGCTACTCTGGGTAGCAAAAGACCCAGGCCCTAGCCTGCCACAACTTTTATTCAGCACCTCTTCAGTAACAAAAATGTAACAAAGACTCAGAAGACAGGGTAAACAGTGGCAATTGAACAGTTCCACCTTGAAGCATCACAGCATGTGGGACCACCAGGGTCCTTGTTGTTATCCACGATGAAGGTGAGCTGAGTGCAAAGTCTAGGCAGCCAGGAAGGGCTTCCAATTATTCCTCCCAAACAGGATTCTTTTGCAACATAGTTAAGTCCACAGTCTGTATGCAGGAAGGCCTGGTCAGTTTTGACATTCCAGTTATTTCTTCCAAACAGCATTGTTCCCAACCGAGTCCTTTTCAACATTTCCACCAACAGGAGTGATTCCTAGTTGTGGCAATTAGCCACAATTTCGTGATACTGTTTTAGGAGAACTCAATTTGAAAGATTTTGTTTGTTTCTTTGAATAGAAATACACTGTAATAAAATCAGTGCAAGGCTTTTCTATAGGGTCTCTGTGAAAGATGTTCACGTGTAATGCTTATTTGAAAATTGCGCCCTTTTTGTTGTTATTGTCTGGACACAGGGACTCACTTTGCAGTTCAGGCTGGCCCTGAGTTCACTATAAATAGCAGGCAAGCCCCAAACTCAGCAATCCTCCTGCCTCTGCCTCTCAAGTGCTGGGACTACGGGCATGAACCACCACATCCGGCATGGTGGTATGAGGTACTGATTGCTGGTGGGTGTGAGTCACTATGCCTGGTATTTTTGTATGTGGTTACCCGGGGTTGAACCAGGGACCTTGCTCTTGCTAGGCAGACACTGGAACTACTGAGCTAAATCTCTGGCCCCCACAGCACACTTTTGAAGATTTTGGGACGTGTTATTCCCGTCCCTTTTTACTAATGGGAAACAGTAACAAATTGTAAATGATGAGGCTCTGGAACAATAAAGGAAAGATGGATATGGATGTTCCTGAAAAATTTATTTCTTAACTTAGCACTCAGAGAAGGTAGAAAAACAAGGTACTGCTTGGAGGTGTGGTGTTATTTAATCAGAACAAAATAATGTTGCATAGAAGAGGTGACCTTGGTAATTGGCCGTTATAAACTCAAACATATTGAGGTAAAATTTATCAAGACAAAACATTCTGGAAAAAATTTACCAGTTAATGAAAACATATAGTCAGCAAAATTTATAATTGACAGGTGAGATTATTTTCAATTTGACAATTTTCAAAGCATCAATCCCCTATCCGATCTAATGAACCTAGTGTGGCCATTATTGAACAGAATTGTGAACTATATCTGACAGCATGTGCTTGATGCTCCAGCTCAACAACTCTAACTTCCATCGTCTTGACCACAAACCATCCATGCTGTCATGCAGTTCCTGTGGAGATGTATTGGATGCCCCATGAAGCTCATCAAAGAACTTGCTCTCTTTAAATAGCCTTAACCTGCTGGATTTCATTCCATCTCCTCTTTTCTCCCCTCATCATGAGCAGGAAAGAGTAAAACAAAACAGACTTTATGCTGCACCTTCTTAAAGAAGCCTCCTTGATAGCTTTGTACATCATCCCCCCTGTCCACATTTGGTTTTCCAAAACCATTCCATTGATAGATGGGTTCTACAGTCTCTTTTCTTAGTAAGCTAATTTTGGAACTTTTGTATGCTCATTGCATAATAAATTTAGAAAGAATAAAAAGAAAGTCTGTGTTCTTAAATCATCTTGTAATGAGAGTTCACTTTAATTCTAGAAAGCAGCATTCCTATAGGAGAGAGAAGTTTGCATTAACAAGCATAGCATTTAACTTTTCTTGAGCAATTGCTAGGGTCAGGATTGCCAATAATAGGGAAATTGTCACTAACCCATAGAGTTGACTTAAGGTTCAAGCAAGATAAAAGGCCTGACAAAGCTCTGCACCCTCTGAAGATTCATAATTAAGGCATCAGGCTGTAAATTTATTATTTCAGCTTTACCCAGCATTTATGATGCTGTTTTTGTGAGATGCTGTTTTTATGACATTGTTTTGCTGCTTTGGGAGCCAAACCCTACTTCCCACTAAGCCTATGGCAAAGGCAGGCTTTGAGGATATTCTGGGTGAAGCATCAACACAGTGCTCACTGCACAGCATTAGCAGCCCTTGTCAATGTACATCTCTGGACCTACTTCCAGACAAAAAATTTTCTTCTAGGTATTGGGAAAAACATTTTCTTGGTTTAATTCTTTTAGACTTTGTGAACCATATCTACTTTCTCTAGACTTCTGCTTTCTTTTCAACAACACTTCCGAACCATTGTTAGCCCATGGTGCATACAACAGAAGCAGAGCCTCATTTCATCTGTGAAAAATTTCTTGCCTTTCAAAGCAAAATTCTGGCTCCACAGTCTGATGGAATAGAAGATATATAATGAGTAAACTACTTCTCTGAACCAATTACTTTGCTCCTCAATTATGTTCTTTCTGTCTAATAGTCTCTAATCAGTATCTACAGAGAGTCTGTTAAAACCTAAGTCTGGATAATTAAAAATCTCTAAAATGGTTTACTCAAGGCTAAAGCCAAAGTCTTCAAAAATCCCTCCAAAGTACTAGGGCTTCTGTTTCCTTCCCAAATTCAGTTTCTTCTCATCTCCACTTTATTTTCTCCATTCCTCCCATACTGACTCTCTTTCCGCTCCCTGTAAGCTGTCTTTAGGCTCATGGTCTTCCACTGGGCTAGACTCTCTGTCTCAAGCCCTCACAATTCTGACATGTGTGCTGCCTTTCCTGCACATTAACAGCATTCCTTCTTGTGAACTTTTCTGTGTAAGATTTTCACTGATTACTTAATATCAAATTCCAAATTTCCATGACCAACTAACGTCCCTCAGCTTCCTCCCTTATTCTCTAGTTTTCCATTGTAAACTGTTGTGCAATTTATTAATTAAATTAGGTAAAATAATTTTATATTTGAATGTATATTTATAAGTTTGCTTATTAATCTTCACCCCTAAATAGAGGATAGGGATATTTTTGTTTTGTTCACTCTTCTGTCCACAAAAAGTTATCTGACAAACATAGAGTAACATTTGGTGAGGGGTTAGTACATGATTTGGGCTAAGTAAATAACTATGTACATAAATTAATGAATAAATTTATGGGATTTTTCATTTGAAGACCAGTGAAAAAAGGAAAGTAAAATGATTGGGACAGGATGCTGTGAAAATAAATATTTGGAATTCTCTAATGTTTGCGCTAATAGAGATTTAAATAATTTTATTGGGGGAATTGGTAACTAGTCTAGGGAAACATATCAAGATTTTTGTAATGTATGCTATAGAGTTACTTTGAAGTGTAGCCACACAATGGAAATGAATGCATGTATATACATCCCTGTATATGTGCATATTTCTGCATATATAAACATATCTATTTATATACATAAACATATGTATATATACATGCATATATCTGTATATAGAGATTTGTTACAGGGGTAGAAAATATCAAAATGTTTCTACTATAGTTGTTAATTTTCTCAAGATTGCATCCTAATTTTAATATAGATTTTGAAACTAGAGACCCAGTTTTTAAGCAGATCTTCCCCAGAACCTTTGATTTATTAAATAAAACCTGGTACAAATCAAAGATTCATTCAGATTGGAGCAATACAGATCGATTTACAGGGTACCTATTTCGATGAAGTTATGAAGAAATTTAGTTAGGACAAAGAAGAGGGAATATTACGTGTTGGCCTCCATTAATATGACTAACAAAACAGTAGACTCCAGGCCCTCATATCTGCATAGTGACCATGCAGGTGCTCAATCAGGATGTCTTTTTCTGTCACCCAGATGAATTCTCACAAGTTTTAAATGGAGATATTAAAAAAAAGATGTGGGCCTCTTGGCTTATTTGACCTTCTCCAGCCTAAGTATTCCATACAGAAAAAGGTAGCCTGGATATTTGACCTACACAGACTTTTCATTCTTGATTTAAGAGTAAATGAAATGACTTTAATTTCATCGTGGCAGCTTCTCTTATTCATCTTTGATCCACCATTATTTTACATTTAAACTCCAGTAGAAATTTAAAATCAAGAGCAACACATAATTTGAGGAGTACATGGGATATTTTGTTGGTTTACATAAACACTCTACCAGTTATATAGCATAGAGGAATTTTCCTATACGTTTATCTATAATTACAACCTAATGAAATAAAATGGAATGGAATCAAGAGGTGGGATTTTGTACCATATCTGTCAGAAAATAGTTGCATCTCTTTAGGGATATCTTTTATTCTGAGGCCTAATCATTTGCTTTATTTTGATATTGTTATAATATGGCCCAAAGGACGGTGCTATGGATGCAGCCTGAAGCTATGGCGACCATCTGATGTCACTTATTACCCTAGATAAATCTCATGCATTCCTACATAGATTTCTAATGTACTATAAAAACTCAAAATCAATATAACGACATATGGACCTTTAGCAGACTCTGACCCCAGAAATGCGTCTGACTCAGAAATCAGTGCATGATAAACCAGGGATACTGTGGGTAGGATGCACTCCCTCCTATCCTAGCCAACATTTACACCCACTGTGTGACACAAATCTCCAGGATCCACTTTGTATTCTTGCAATTCAGGACCGTGTTTTGCCAGTTAGCCATCCAATGAATGATAATGCTCCTTTTGATCTTTGGTTTTACATTAAACCATTTATATAATGCAAAAAGAAGGTACAAGACATTCAGAAGTAGAAGACAAACTTGTCCATTCAGGAAACTCTGACTTTTCAGCGTTATATTGCTGCAGAATTGTTATATATTGCAAAAACTTCTCACAAGCTGCCTTTGAGAATATTCAGTGACAGGACGTTCAGACTGTGGAGCATAGGGGAATGGCATTTCTCTTGTGGGAAATGAAGATGAAAAGATGTGTAGTAGTACTATTCACCCAGCACTAGGCAGTTTCTACATAACATCTACGGAGCTCCAGGATGTCATTTCATTACAGATTAGATGATCCTGGATGTGGGAAAGGCAAGGTCACATGGGAGGGAATTGGCCAGAACAGACACTGTCTTGGAAACCCTTTGACAAATCCTATGCCACTTTGCCCAAACTGGGGAAGTGACAAGCCATTCGTTTTCAGGTCTACCAAGGACCTGGTAAAGGGGTATTTATTGCCAGAATGGAAGCATAGCCTGACAAAATGCCCCTCGATTGTGGTATGGCCCTGTCTTTCCCTCTTCGGCCAGTTCTGAGACGAGTTATTTAGGATGGAGGTGAGGATATTAGTGAACAAGGTGGGAAAATAGTGGACAGTTACAAAACTGTCAGTGAAGCATCTGAACGCCAGACTGTGCTGCCGAGGCAGTAACTTGGACAAACATCACACAACTGTACTATCTAGGAATGGGTCCAAACACAGTATGCATGATGGGAATTTCATCTGCTGTGTATCTCTAGTGAAAGAGAGAAAGAACAGCCTACTGAATAATAGATATGGGGTCTACCATGTAAATTTATTTTGGTCAGTTTGACTGAAGTCCTCAGAGAAACATGAATAAAGATCCATGTGGCTGATGCCCCTGGTCCTTATAAAGGCCAGAGGCTCTGTCCCCAACTCCATCCAGGTCCAGGCTGTTTGTCTAGGTGCTATATGAAGAGTTGAAACAAGGAAAAAAAAAGCTGCTGTGTTGAGCTTCATAAGCATTAAATCCAGACAAGAGCTCCAATGGTTTCCCCCAGATGGGTTTCTTATCTCCATCAATCTTGTTGAAGTCTAACCTGTGCTCAGGACTTATACCCTGAGTGAGGTAAACAAAAAAATAAAAATAAATAAATAAATAAATAATAAAAAACAGAACAAAACAAAACAAAATACCTCAGGGTGTCATGTGGTCTGGTATGTCATTTTACCATTCATTTGATGAAGAAATCTGAACCTCCTCTCATTGGCCAGGATATACATATACATAACATATACATATACATTATATATATATACACACACACACACACACACACACACACACAGGCGTGTGTGTGTCTGTGTGTGTCTGTGTGTGTGCGTGTGCATGTGTGTGTGTCCACTCTGCTACTCAGTCCCTGACTGTTGCCACTGTATTAATGACCAAAGATTATGCCTCCAGTATTGTTTTTGCTAAGTGGTAAAGATTCACCTTTAGGGTTCCATAGTAAACATTGATTTTCTTGACCTTAGGTGGAATCTTTTATTAATGCTATTTTGCTTGGAATCGTTCTAGTTGTCAAGAGAAAAATGTTGTATGTGTATATTTTATGTCACACATCCCATGTAACATATGAAAGCGCAGGGCAATGCCTAGCCTGGTCCTACCCTACCCAAAGGAGATTTACCAGGCCATCACCTTGGTGGCTGAAGTCCCAAGTAGGAAAAATTGTTTACTATAATTTGTGTAACTTTCTGTCTCTCTTGTTCCATGTCCCTCTATTACCGCTGTGACCTCTGCCTACCAGCTGAACAAGTAACATCAGAAAAGGACACTCCACTTACAAGATGCTATAATCCTTTGTTGATTCAGGACACACAGTGTGCTTGTATGTGTGGGGATTCAGGTGAGACTCTAAGAGCCATTACAAGAGGTGCCATATAAGAATCTAGTTTGATACAATTGCAGCCATCTTAATTTGTGACCACCACTGATCAACTAGTATGAAACTAGCTGAATTTTCTAGACAGTTTCCCAATGTGTTTTATGTAGACAGAACCTTTGGAGTGGTTTATGAAGCTCACACAGGGGCTTAAGTGTCAAGAATAGACTTACATTTTTTGTGTGTTAGCTTAAAATAGATGCATTCTGGTAAAGATCAAATCATTTTGATCCTAATAAATATGTATACCCTTCTTCTGACACAAATCATAAGGTTCCCCTTGGTCTTGCTGCTAAGCAGGACCACTTAACTGTCAGCAGTCTACCGATAAGTGCTTGTCTCTGCACACCTAGATCTGTCCATCTTTCCTCCTTGGTCTCCCAGCAACCTGAGGCCATCCACTGGGGCTGTTGTTAAGGTCAACGTTTGAATTCCTACTTTACTAGTTTGGATGTCATTGTATTCCAAAACAAATCAAGGCAGTTGTACCGGAAGTTGCAGGTGATTTTATTATTTTTATACTTTCATTTGAAATATGAGCTCAGAGACAAAGTAAAAGAATGTAATTCAGCTTAGATCTTGCAAAGTATATAGAAGTAGATGAAGACTCCTTGAGTTCATTTAGCCTACACATAAGCTACTGAACACTGAGCTATGGAGGTATATACATGTGTTTTAAAACAGGTAATTCATAGTAGGCTTCCAAATGACAGTAGGAAACACTGAAATGCTTAAAAGATCACCAACTCTTGTGAGATTTACAACTCTATTTTCATGTCAGCCAAGTTGTCTCAGTGCCAGATATCTTTTGGAAGCCTCTGGGAACAAAAACACAGAACCTGCTCAGGTTTGCTCTTTGCTATCTGAAATTTATACCAGAGAAATCATCTTGTAGTGAGTGCATTCTAGCTTTTATTCATATAAGAAACAGACTCAGTAGGTAGGGGTGGGGCTTGAACCATGGACCCCAGGGTTGGGTGAGCTGCTAGGGAAGTGTAACCCTCTGGGTCTTGTCCTATACAACAAGTCCCTTGAGACCAGGGACTGGTATCTTCCACTTTCTGCCCTTGCCTTAGAGTACTATGTGGCATGCAGCACTTCACTGTAAAAATGAGATTTGGATACATTAGAAATATTTACTTATCTATTACTTATTATTCACAAAGATGAAACAGGGAAACAAAACCATTGCAATGGTGCATTAAGTTCACGTCTGATAAGTGGCAACAGGGATGCCATTTACAATTATTTCCCATATTTCATGCTTTACTTCCTGGTGTCTATTCCGTGTCTTTACAATCAACCTACACAAAGTGGCTAAGAGGATGAGACACACCCAAGGACCACAGTGGTTAGTTAAAGAAGGAATCTGTGCATGTTCCTGGGAGGAAACTGAGCCACATGGGTCTTTGCTCTCTTTGAGGCCTATGAACGGATTTGCTGCCAAAGACTTCTTTTAGCACCTAACTGCAAAGTTTTTATACAAAGCTCCCACTTCTTTGTGCATAGATTAAATCAAGGTTACAGAAGCTCCTGATTTACTGCATATTTTAAATGTGGATCTGTTTGAGGGAGGATGTAATGTGGGACTGCTCCTTCCCTGCTCCTGATGCTTTGTACCTGGGAAGAGGGCTCCCAGGGGTAAACCCAGGCTTGGTATCTTTACCTATTTTGCCCTGTGTTGGACAAATCGACCTATCTCGAAAATGTGGAAAGAATTAGCTGGGCAGTCTTAGGTTTCCTACTTCTCTCCTTCAAGAGCATGAAAATTTGTTTAGCTTTCGGTAATTATATTTACTACTAGTGCATAAATCTGCCCAATTCTAGAGTTCAGTTACAGGCCATTTGGCTTTTACTCAAAATGTAGTCCCTACATTAGAGTTATCAACAGTAATAGGAGTGTTTTAATTGCCTTTTGCTCTTATTTCCTAACTTTTGAAACCTGCATTGAATAAAGTTGCTGTACTTATGCAAGGGCCATTAAAAGATCTTAACATTTTGTGTGCTGTCCAAGAACTTTGAGAAATGAAAAGAAAGTCATATTATAAGCATACCCAAAATATCCAGTATTTTTGCACTACTATGGAAATTTGGGTTTGTATCTTGCTGATTAATGTGTGTTGGGATGTTTTGAGATTAACAGAGCAAAAATACTCAATTTAGGGTAGGCAGCAATATGCAGTAAACTGCTGAAGCCTGGGGAAAATTAATACCTGCTCTACCTGTTTCCTATGTCAGCCATAACTTAACAGAAACTTAGTGGCTCAAAATGTAGACATGTTGTCTTTCCTCATTCTGGAGGCCAATAATCTAAGTCAATGAATCAGCAATGCTGTGCTCTTGGGGAGATGATGAGATGCCTTGGGGAGACCTATTTAAAGCTCTTTCAGGTTCTGGCATTTTCCAGCCTCTCTGATTCATGGATAGGTTACTCCAGTCTCTGTCTCTATTGCCATATAATAATCATATCTGTGGGTCTGAACTTTTTTCTATGTCTTAAGTTTTCCTCTGTCTTTCTTTTCAAAGGACACTTGTCGTTTGGTTTAGGGTCCTGTTAGATAATCCAGGAAGAAAACTTTCAAAGCCACAGCTAAAGCTCTCCAAGTGGGATGATACCCGGGGGTTCCAAGGAGTTGACCAGGGGTACAGGCTTCAGAGACACCACTCGGCTGAGCACCCCACCTACGAGACACTTTGATTTTGGTTGATGCTACAGCTTAGAGCATGATGAGTGGCTGTTTCTGTAAAGGCACAGATTCCAGAGGCTTGGCTTGAAAGATGGTCTTTTTTGTTGTGCAAGAGAATGGGCAGAACAGAAGGAAGAAAACGACCAGGGAGTGGAATAACCGTGGTCAGGAGTCCACTGGGCAAGAAAAACATAGACAACTGTGAGCCTCAGTTTACCCTTCAGACACTCTTTTTCCTAAACAGCCTTGAGTGAAACAAAGACTCAATCATAGGGAAAATAAGTTTTACAGAATTGACGAAGTGGGCCCCAGGAGACTCTGAGTCTGTTCATTCCACGTGAAAGAGACATATTCAAGGCAGCTTTCTTAGGGTCCTACAATTGCAGAGCCTGAGGCTGTGAGAGCGGCCATGGCGGCACAGTCAAGCAAAGTTTGCACATCACAGGCAGCAGGCAGAACCCAGACTCTGTTCAGTGTGTCCATGTAAACCAGAGCAATCTAAAGGAAGCATAAGTGAAGACTTAACTTCAGAGGCACAGGGCCATGCACCCTTCATGAGGAATTCATAGGACCAGATTGAGTTCACAGATTCTCCCCCATTCTAAATTCACAGGTTGAAAGCTTTAGATAACCTTCACAAGTTTCAGGTAATGGAGTTTGTAGTGAGGTTAAAAATGAAGCATTCATCATCTCAAATATTGACATTCAACAAAGTTCTTCGGTCACAGTTTTGTACTGCATTCTGAGCACAAGATTTGACCCAATTTAACTGTTCTACAGAATTACTTCCTCAATTTCATTATGGGGCAAGGGGTATAAAAATTATGTGATTAATAGTTTTAGTTTTCTCATTGCTGAGATGAAATACGCAATACCCAACATTAAAGGAAGATTTATTTGGCTCACAGTTTGTGGAAATTCCAGTTCACCATCGGCTGGCTCTAACACAGATCAGTGTGGCAGAGGGGCACACAGTGGAGAAACAATTTGTGACCATAAGAAGGCAAGAAAGCAGCAAAAAAGTGAAATAACCGACCAGGACAGCAGACCTTTTCTGTCCCTTATAGTCTATCCAGGCTATCTGCCCTCACTGTGAGTAGCATTCACAGCCAAGGCGAGCCTTTATTACCTGTGCCTGGTATTACGCCAAACCAATCAGTGGACTGATTTAATAACCACACACTCTTAATCCTAGCATGACACACTCTAGATCCAGTCACACCTCCGAATAGTTCCATGTATGATCACATGAGTCTTTGAGAGAATATCTAGACAAAAGCTACAACCTTAACACCCTGGACTTTTAAAAATCGTGATTCATGAGGACTTGCTTTAAAGTAATAAGCCATCTGAGTCCATGTGAGTCTCATACTCACACAATGACAGAAACACAAGCTACAAATACTGTAGACTGCCTGATTCCACTGAGACACAGAGAATCCTGCTGCTAAAATGAACCAGACAAGGAACTTAGAATTATTTATGAACTTTTAGAACTGAAGGATTTTAATAAAGTTTGATTTCAGATTTTAATATTTTGAGATTTAATCCTCAAGAGATTTAGATATATGCCCTTTCATTTATCTCTGGAGACTTTGATAATGAGGGGACTTACTTTAAATGGAAGTCATTTATGTATGTTCAAAATACATAATACTTTTAAAATACATTTTTTGGTTCCATGTTGGAAATCAAACTCATGGGTTCACACATGGAAAAGGAGTTGTCTCATACTTCCAGCATGTGATGGATCCTATGCAAAGAGATAATGCATGACACTTGGTTCAAAATGAAACAAAAAAAGCTATTAAAGCTTTTCACTTATTTAAATAGTGGCCTGGCAAATTCATATTCACCTAGATCTGAAGGTGTGCTAAGTCCTTGTCTTTTAACGTTATGGTCCTTTTTCTGTACCAAGGTACATTTTAAGGTTGCTAATAAAGTGGAGACTTGAAGATTTCTCATTAGTCAAATTTTCCTAAAATGGAGTCCTCTATCAAAACATTATTAAAGGTAGGTAAGCTAGTTAGACATATGGTAAGCTGATAGACAGGTTCAGCCCTTGAAAAGCTTGTAGGAATGGAGACCTTCACTGAATGTCAGACCAATCAAGGAAGAAAACTACCCCTTCCAGAAAGCAGTGACTAATAGGCCTCAATCTCCTCCTGGGGTGAAGGGTTAGGATCTTGATTCACCCCTCTCCAGAAGCTCAGTGATTGCAAATCCCCCAGGGTGGAGGGCCAGGACCTTAATTCACTTCTCCTGGAAAAGTCTCCTAACTGAAAATCCTTGTACACTTGGTACATGATCTGTGACTTGTGATTTCTCACTGGGTTCCCATCTAGTCAGTATTACCTAAGCAACTGCACTTGTAATCTTCTGGGTTGATCATGGTTTTGTCCATTCTGTTATTTCTCATTGTACCAATGCCTGAACAACAATACTTGAAATGTTACTGGTTGACTGTTTTTTCCCACTTTAAACCCACCTTATTTCATGGTTTTGCTGCATAAAGCCCCCTAGAAAGTGAGATGAGTGGGGTCTTCCATTTTCTGGGTTCCCCCTCTGTCCCTCTTAGGCAGAAACTTTCTTTCTCAATAAAGTTTTTCTACTCTTAATCTGCATTGCTCCTAAAATTCATTCTTTGATTTTAGAGAAAATGGCCTGGCATTTCAGATATTTAACAAGTTGAGTGCTGTACTTGCTCCCCTATATCAATGTGACAACAAAACTTCTAGAATGTGATGAATCCCATGCAAAAAGATAATGCATAGTACGTTGTTCAAAGTGAAATCTCAACAGGATATTTCACAGATCCAGAGAAAATCATCCAAAAATTCATCTGGATTGACCAGAGACATAGAATAATAAAAACATTTTTTTTTTTTTGAGACAGGGTCTCGCTTTGTAGTTCAGGCTGGCTCTGATCTCACTCTGTAGTCCAGGCAAGCCCCAAATTTAGCAATCCTCCTGTCTCTGCCTCCTGAGTGCTGGGATTACAGGCATGAGCCACCACACCCGGCACTGTGGTATGTGGTATTGATTGCTGGTGGGCGTGAGTCCCCATGCCCAGCATTGTATGTGGTTACCAAGGATCGAACTCAGGACCATTGTGCTTGTGAGGCAGGCACCAGAACCACTGAGCTAACCCTCCGGCCCAGCAAATGCATTTCTAAGGAATAAGAAGTTGAAACATTACTATAAAGCCATTGTGATTAGAATAAAAAAAAACCTGCATGGTACTGGCAAAGTAACAGACCCGAGGATCACTGGAATAGATTAGAAGATCCAGAAACAACTCCAAATACACTAAGCTATCTCATCTTTGAAATAGGAGTCACAAACCCTCAGTGGATGAAAGATAGCCTCTTTAACAAATGGTGCTGGAAAAACTGGGCTTCAACCTGCCAAAGACTGAAGTATACCTGTCTCTTTCACCATGTATGAAACTAAAGTTAAAGTGGATTAGCGAGTTAAATGCTAAAACTGAAACACTAAACCTGCTGCACAACAGGTTAGGTAAAACTGTGGGGATACATCGACTTAGGGAAAGACTTTATGAACAAAACCTCTGTGTTGTAGATGAGATGTAGCAGAAGAAACCAACAAATGTGATCACTTTTTTTTTTTTTTTTTGAGGCAGAGTCCTGCTTTGTAGTTCAGGCTGGCCCTCGAGCTCATTATGTATCCCAGGCAAGCCTTGAACTCAGCAATCCTTCTGTCTCTGCCTCCCGAGTGCTGGGATTACAGATGTGAGCCACCACACCCAGCATTGAATGTGGTAACCAGGATCGAACTCAGGACCCTACATAGCCAAGGTAACCACCAGCAGAGTGAAAAGATAACCAACAAATTGGGAAAGAATCTTTACCAACTGTTTCTCAGACAAAGACTTACTATCTAGGATATATAAAGAGCTTTAAAAACAAAACAAAACAAAACAAAACAAAACAAAAAACAACCCTCCCCAAAATTTAAAGATCAATTCTAACAAGGGCATCTGAAATGAGTAGACACTTTTCAGATGAAGAAGTAAAAGCTGTCAAGAAGCATATGAAGAAATCCTCAACATCGCTGGTCATTTGAGAGTTAAAAACAAAACAAAACAAAACACTAAGATTTCAACTCACTCCACAAAGAAAGGCTGCTATCTTGAAATAAGCCAGCAACAAATTCTGGGGAGGCTTTTGAGAAAATGGAAACCTTCTCCACTGTTCGGTGAGAATGCAGACTGGTACGATCTCTATGGGAGTCAGTGCGGAGATTCCTAAAAAAAACTAGGATTAAAGGTTCCATTTGACCCTGCTATTCCCCTGCTGGGGATATACACAAAAGAATTACAAGATTCATATCACAATGACATATGTGCACCCATGTTTATAGTAGCTCAGTTTATGATAGCTAAATCTTGGAAACCACCAAAATGCCCATCAATTCTTCCTTTTTTTAACTTATTGAAATTTTGGTTGGTTAAATGCAGTCTTTATTGTTCACAACTTTGAAAAATGGAATACAATTTCTTCCTTTTTCACAATATTTTCTATTCTTTGTGGTCTTTATTTTCATTTTCAGTTTCTCATACTAGAGAGACAATGTGATATTTACCCATATGTGTTCAATTTGTTTCACTGAAGAGTATGTTTTCAAGGTGCATCTATATGTCAAAATTACATAGAATGTACAATTTTTCAAATACTTAAAATGTTTTAAACCAAAAAAAAGGTATAATATTATTAGGAAATCAGCACAGAGATTAGAAAATGAAAATATATTCTTTTTTAGATTATGACACCCAATGTGTTACCATTGTTATTTTTCTGATCATTTTTGTTATCAAAATTTTTTCATTGAGTGGCTTTTATACTTTATTAATATCTGCTTGCATTATATTAAAATAAAATATTTAGAAAAAGGAAAAATAAACTGCAGTACAATACTATTAAAGCTGAGATTTTTTTTTCTCTCACTTCTCAACTAATCCAAATGTCACTCATTACCTCACTGTCTTGGAACTCAGCATGTGGGTTTAAGGTTGAGCTGTCACAATGGAGGTAAATAGCCCATTTACTTGAGTGACTGGTATTAGTTCCACAAATCATATGAACTTCTTGCCATTAGAACCTTTGTCAAATTTCTAAAGTGGCATTGAAGACTTATCCTCATAGTAGTTAAGAATTTTGACACTGGAGTTAGAATATTAATAGGTTAAATTAGCTTATTTTTGAAACAAGTTTATCAAATCATGAACATTGGATAACCCATATTGGGCTTGTTGAGGTAGTTGGTACTTTCCATAACTTCACTGTAAGACTCTTATAAATGCAGTATTATATTTAATGGTTTTTTTTCCCCCAGTAAATAACTATGCTTAGAAAATGCCTTTAGAAAAATGTGTTGATATTTCACAACATTCAAATATCAAGCCTTTCATTTTCCTTCAAGTGATGGCCTATCTCCTCTTCTGCACCACACCCTTAGATCAGAGTATGATTATTTATCACTTTGACTGAAAATAAATAATGATCCAAAAATAGAATTGTTTATCAAAAGAACTTTTAACATAAGACCAAAGGTCAAAGACTAACAGAAAAATCGATTCAGTACAGGACTTGTGACTCTTGCAAGACATGAAGGCCAGCAAAAACAAACATCTCAGCATTGATTGTTATCAGCTTTTTCCTTACACATAGAGTTGTTCATGTTGTTCATATGGGATTTCATTGAAGTTATCCAGGCTTTTATAATAGTTATATTAAAAATAAGATATCTTAAAATGTCAACAAGAAAAATGAGAGAACATGAAAAATGTTTTAGGCATATTGACAATATGCATTCTTCATTCATTTATCCTTTTAAAATTGAATTATTTTTTGGTACAATTTATATACATCTCACAATCACATGTAACATTGGTGAATTTGTACTAGTATATGACACAAGTTAATTCTCATTTTTACCCATATCCCTACCCACCCACACCTCCCCACCCCCTTTATACATACTCTTTTATTTTCTTTCTGTATCATATTTATTCCTTTTGAGAAAAGTTCCGTCTTATACACATCCACAAATATAAGATAGCGATACAACCAATGACCCTGTGTGCAGGAAAAAATTAAGTACAATGTAGTTCAATGAAAATGTTCTATATCATATGTGTCATTTCAATGCATTTAGCAAATACAACTATTAAAATGTTATTTAGATGCTTGTATATTATACCAGATTTCAAAAATTATTTTAAACTATATAATAATTTATAAATCTTTTTAAGAATATGTAATTAAGGGAGATAGGGTGCAGGGGTAAGTGAGGAGGGGAAAGAAAAAGGTAATTGTGTAAGAAAGGAAACAAAGCTTATGTATATGAATCACAGCAGGCATTGCATGTGAGTCGGGGAGAGGGAATCCCTATAGTTCTGATGGGCCTAATCATCTTAGAGTATGAGTTGAGAGCACAAGTGTTGTTGGGGAGACCCCTAGATGCCAATGGAATTATCCACAGGAATAAGGAGTCAGAGTGGAACGTACAGCCTTTTACAGACACACACTACCTGGTAAAGGAACAGGACAGGGACTTAGGTCAAATAGCTTGCAGACAGGGCTACTGGCATTAAAGCAAGGGGGTAATTCAGCCAGGCATGAGAGCCTTGTATGTAGATGGCAGGAAAGGCAGCCTGGGAAGGGACAGGGACAGGTTTGGAGACTAGGCTTGCAAGCAAAGTCCCCCAGAGTACAGGGTGTATACATACACGCTGGAGAAGACAGAAGAAATCCAGAGTCCTCACTCTCTTCCAGAGGCGGCAGAGGCCAAGAATGCAGTGTCTGGCTTCATCCTTCTGAGATGGTGCTGTAGCGAGTGATGGAGAAAGGGGCATCAAGGACGGCACTGAGGGAAGGTGTCGCAGGGCAGAGGGCACCACATACTCCCTGGCTGGCTCTCATTCCAGCTCCTGGGGACTTTCTTTCCTCTGCTCCTCCTAAGTGTTTGGGATAAGGTGGCCACTGTATGAGAACTGAGGCCGTGCAGTACAGTCTCAGTCCCTAGCACTCAGCCCAAGGTGCTCATTGGTGGAACCCTGGCTCCCCTGGAGCACATGGTGCCAGTGTGTTACTCAGCTTCTCCAGTGGAATGCGAGGCCAAAAGCCAAGATCCTGCCAGGTTGATTCTGGAAGCTCTCTTGCGCTTGAGTTCCTCACCTTCTCCCTCATCGCCCAGGCAGAGCGGAGCACGGAGCCCCACACTGACTGGCTTGGGTGCTGCAGCCTGCAGCATGACATCGATTTTGTACAGGCACATTTCTTTCATTTCTCTTTACATATTTCCTAAGCAACATGTAAGCCCAAGACCCTTCCTTGGGTTGCACCAGTAGTCATGCTCCATTCAGGGTATGAACCAAGAGCTCTATACTTCCTTAGTGTGTCTGCATTATTTATTATTGTTTTCTTTCTTTAGTATTCTCAGAAAATATAGAGCAACCATTGTCAGCAGAGATTCACCCTAGGCTTCTCTTGGAATTGGGGTTTGGTGCACGGATTTTTCTTTTTTTTAGTTTTATTTGAAGGTCGTATTTCAAATCCCCGGTTCAATAAATTCTATACGGTTATAACCCATATATATAAGAAGACAGTTTGTGTGGCCACCATGAAATATATCTAGAAAACAAAGATATCATCCATTAACAAATGAACTTAAAAGATGCCTACAGAGTATTGTGCCCAACAAAATCAGAATACACATTATTCTTAGTTGCCCATGGGTTATTCTCCAAAACAGACCACATACTAGATTATAGAACAAGATTAAACAAGGGCAAAATAATTGAAGTTATCCTTTGCATACTATCAGACCATAGTTCCTTGAAATTGGAGGTGAATAGCAAAAAAAATAATCCCATGAACCTCACAAACACATGGAAATTCAATAATACTCTGCTGACCGACCAATGGGCCACTGAAAAAAATTAAGGAAGAAATTAAAAAGTCTTTACAATTAAATGATAATTCCAATACAACTTACAGGAATTAATGGGATACAATGAAAGGGAAATACATAGCAGTGAATGCCTATATCAGGAAAATAGAGCAAACTCAAATGTATGATCTAATGCTGAACCTCAAGATACTAGAAAAAAAGGAGCAAGACAAACCCAAAGCTCATAGTAGCGTGGAAATTATAAGGATCGGGGCAAAAATTAATTCAATGGAGACTAAGAGAATGATACAAAAAGAATTAATGAATCTAAGAGTTTATTCTTTGAAAAGATAAACAAAACTGACAGACCCCTAGCCAACCTTTTCAAACAAAAGAAGGAAAAGGCTCAACTGCATGCTATTAGAAATGAAAAGGAGCAATCACCACTGATCCAATGGAAGTCCAGAGGATAGCAAATATGTACTTTGAAGATTTCTATTCCAATAAAATGGAAAAAATAGAAGAAATGGATAGATTCCTAGACACATATGAACTTCCAAAGCTGAGCAAAGAAGATACACATTTTTTCAGCAACTAATTTATTCATGCATTCCTTTTTCTACTGTCTTTGAGGACCTGATTCCAGTCAGGAGCTTTTCTGTAAGTACTGAGAAAACGTTTTCTTTATTTAAACACTTTAGGTTGTGTGAACCATATTCTAGGCTTCTCTGGTTTCTCTTTTTCAAGAGCACTTTCATACTAATAGTAGCTTTGGGGTTATATCAAAACAGGTTGAAAGTTTTATTTGCTTCATGGGGATTTCTTTCGCCATTTTTTTCTTATCTCCAGGAATAGAAGTCACGTATTTCAGTAAATATTTTCTCTGAATCAATTATTCTGTTCCTGAATCATTTCCTCTCTTATCCTTCTCTTCCCCATGTAGTGAGTAACCAAAGAGATCCAATAAAAATATAAGTCAAATTATATTACTGATATCTTAAATGGTTCACGCAAAGCAAAAACCAAAGTCCTCAAAATGCCTTCACAGTCCTAACAAAGTGATTTTTCTAATTCCTTTCCAAATTGAGTGTCTTCTCTTATCCATTTTGTTTTGTCCATTACTCACACCGACACCCTTTTTGTTCCTTGAGTGTCTAAACACTCGCTTGCTTTATGGCCTTTAATCTGATTATTTTCTCAGTTACATTTCCCTGGGCTGTGCATTCCTGCCTCGTATAAACTTACTGTGTTCCTGCTTATGTTTCACCTTCCAGTAATCATTTCATTGATCACTTACTATCAACTCCCAACCTCCCAACAACTAATACCCTCACTCCCTTGAGTGCTTTCTGGTTTTTCCTAGCACTTAACCTGCTTTATGTTTTATTTTGCTTGTTTTTCTTTCTAAGTTAGTATCTATGTTCATAGAATTCTGTGTTCATTTATTTTTCTCTCTCTCCAAATAGATGGTGAGGATCTTTATTCTGTACATTGCTGTACTCCCAGAAGAAACCTATCAAATGCCCAGAAGGCAATGCTTATCATGTCATAGGTGGTAAATAAATGCTTTGTGAGAACTTAATGAATGAATGCACAGGTTTTTTGAATTGTGGACCGGTGCAAAGAGAGAGGTGAGTGCTCAAGACAGAGTAGTGTAAGAAGCAGTATGTGTTCTCTGATATCTCCCCTAATATGTCTGTTTTCATTCACTTGGATAATTTTAGTGGAGGAGTTAGGGAGTACATTTGAGATATGTATGCCTGTATTTTTATATTTTATTCTATAGGATTTATTTTAAATCCATACAAATGTTGGAAATGTATTTATGCAGATATACGTCTATTTTATGTTTTCTAAGAACCTTTCAGAGTGGGAATAGCAGGTATCTATTGGAGATCTCTTCACTAACAAATTACTTAATTTACCATAGCTACATATTGTTTGGTTTTAGATATGAAAATAGCTTCTAAACTGCAACTTATGAATAAGATCCTAGTAACCCACAAAGATTCACTCAGCTTACAGTGATGCACATAAACAGAACTAATTATGGGTATCTACTGAAATAAAGGATGAAAAGATTTGTTTAAAAAGAAGAGAAAGGTTGCTTTTCACTCTGCTGGTACCAATAAAAACAATTTAAAAAAAAAGAAGAAAAGTGTTGATCTTCATTAATATGAATAATGGAAAAAATAGACTCAAGACAGCTTGAGGTAACCATGTTTATATTATGATCATGAGGATGTTAAGCCAGGCTTTCTCTGTCATTCAGAATTCTCACAATACTTTATACATATCAAAATATATAAGGGACATTTGACTAAGAAATCTTTAGCTTGAGTTGTCTGGAAATCTTGCCTGTAAAATGTAGATGATCCTAGGGGCCAAAGATATAGCTCAGTGGTTGCGGCACCTGCCTAGCAAGCACAAGGTCCCTGGTTCAATGCCCAGAAACCACTTACAACAACACCAGGTGTAGTGGCTCATGCCCACTGGCAATCAGTACCACATACCACAAATGCCAGGCTTGGTGGCTCAAGTGTGTAACCCAGCACTCAGGAGGCAGAGGCAGGAGGATTGCTGAGTTTGAGGCTTGCCTGGGCTACATAGTGAGCTCAGGGCCAGCCTGAACTACAAAGCGAGACCCTGTCTCAAAAACAAAACAAAGCAAAAATGAAGATGATCTGAATAGTTTGACCCGTAAGAAATTTTTAATCTTAATTTTAATGGTGAATGGAATTAGTCTATTTCTTTTCTATGGCCATGCCAATTTGTCTAATCTTTTTTATTTATCTTGTAAATAGTCAAGGAGAATTTAAAAATCAAGAAAATATATGATCCCTTAAACTATCCATTAAATATTTTTAATAAACCTGTAGAATTAATAGTTACAGAAGAATTTTGTTCTTTGCATATTATTCTTTGTTCAGAACCTATGAAAGAACAACAGTATAGGATCAAGGACCAAGTAAGGTTCCACCCACCACAGAAGAGTTGTATTCCTTTGAGAATGTCCCACTTATTCTGAATCCCCTTCCTTTTCTTTTATCAGAGGTATCTCTGTGGCCTTTTGCTTCTCATTTCTTTGCCAGAACTATTCTAGACGTCCCACCATAATGTTTGTATGGATTCAGCTTGACACAACTGTAACCATACAGAGTCTGATTATCATCAACTGTTTCACAGTATCTCTGGTCAGTTTGCTGCAGTTTCCAGTACATTATGAGAGACAAAAATTTTAGAGAGTGCATGGAAGTTATAACGGGACACCTAACCAGGTGGCAACATCCTTGACATGCTGAAATTTTGTTAAGCTAAACATGATTTTTTTTGGCTGGGATGATATCTATTTTAATATGTCTCAAAAAATTATGGGATCCACTTAGTCTTGTTATTGTGCGAAACATATTTCTATCCATAAGACCTCAATGAGCCGTACTCTGAGTAAACTCGGAGCTGTCTGCCACCCTTGTTTCCATGGCCCCTTCACGCCGGTGCTCACACACTCTGGTGGTGTGTCAATGCACAAAACATCCAAACTCACTGCAGTGATAGTTTAGATTTCATTGTTTCATTGGTGTTTCAAAACAAATTAAGACATTTACAAGTGAAATTGTACAATATCTCTTTAAATTGTTAGAGGTTCTGTTTTTTTTTTTTTATTTATGTAAGACAGAGGCACTGAGAAAGATGATTAGTTTGGAGATTCCAAAATAAATGGAACAAAAACATATATCTCTTTTGAGTTGACTTAGCTAACATATAAGTTACAGGATATTAAGCAGGGAGAATATTACAAGTTTGTTTTTTCAGATTAGGTTTCCATTTGGCTTTTTGTTGGGCATAAGGCCAAGCTGTTTCCCAGGCTAGCCTTGCACTCCTCCACCTAGGGAATCTTCCTGACTTATCTCTTCACAGGAACCGGGGACTACAGACATACACCACCACGCAGAACTTCCAGTGAACCTACTTTAACAGAGGATTCTTATAAGACTTCCAAATGATAATACAAGATATTGAGAGGCTTAAGAGATCACTAACTCTTGTGAGATTTACAACTCCATTTTCATGTCAGAGAAGTTGTCACAGTGCCAGATAATATCCCGAAGCCTCTGGGAACCAGAACGTCTTGAAGTTTGGTCCTTGCTATAAGAAACAGACTCAGTGGGTCAAGGTGGGACTTGAGCCTTGGATCTCAGGGTGGGGTGACGTGCTGGGGAAGTGTAACCCTCTGGGTCCTGTCCTAGACAACAAGTCCCTTGAGACTAGGGACTGGTGTTTTCCACCTTCTGCTCTTGCCTTAGAGTACTATGTGGCATGCAGCACTTCACTGTAAAAATGAGATTTGGATACATTAGAAATACATATCTATTACTTATTATTCACAAAGATAAAAACAGGTAAACAAAACCATTGGGTTGGTGCATTAAGTTCACATCTGGTAAGTGGCAACAGGGATGCCAGTTACAATCATTTCCCATAATTCATGCTTTACTTCCTGGTGTCTACTCCGTGACTTTAAGATCAACACACACAAAGCAGCTGAGAGGATGAGATGCACCCAAGGGACCCAGGGGTTAGTTAAAGAAGGAATCTGTGCATGTTCCTGGGGGGAAACTGAACCACATGGGCCTTTGCTCTCTTTGAAGTCTGTGAACAGATTTGCTGCCAGATTTCTTTTAGCTCCTAACAGCAACGCTTTTATACAAAGCTCCCACTTCTTTGTGCATAGATTAAATCAAGGCTACAGGAGTTCCTGATTTACTGCATATTTTAAGTGTGAATTTGTTTGTGGGACCAAATCTTCCCTGCTCCTGATGCTTCATATCCAGGAAGAGGGCTTCCAGGGGTAAATCCAGGCTTGGTTTCTTTACCTATTTTGCCCCTGTTTTGAGCAAATCAACTTATCTGGGAAATGTGGAAAGAATTAGCTGGGAAGTCTTAGGTTTCCTACTTCTCTCCTTCAAGAACATGAAAATTTGTTTTGCTTTCTGTAATTGTATTTACTACTAGTGCATAAATCCGCCCAGTTCTGGAGTTCAGTTACAGGCCATTTGGCTTTCATTGAAAGTATAGTCCTTTGACTAGACCTATCAACCAGAAAAGATACATTTAAATCAGCACCTAACGTTCCAAATCTTGAATGTATAAAATGCTTATTTGATGGAAGATCATTCCAGGCTCATAACATTTTGTGCTTTTTCTAGGAATTGGAGAAATAAAGAGAAAGGTACATTACTTAGAGAGTAAAACGTGTGTGGAAGTATTTTGGTACTTCCAGGAAAAGTTGTTTTGTACTTTGTTTTTTAATGTGTCACTGGATATTTTGACCTTGACAGATTGAACATGTTTCATATAGTTTAGGCAGGGTTTTGTGGTTAATTACTGAAGCCTGAGAAATGGCTGATATTTTTGATACTTGTTTCCCTCTGCAGGCCATAAACAGTTTACCATAAATTTTGTGCCACAAGACTGATGAAATTTGTTCTTTCTTTATCCTGGAGGTCAGTCATCTGAAATCAAGATCCCAGCAGGGCCACCTCCTTACAGATGCTCTGGGAAAAAGCTGCATTTTGCCTTTTAGCTCCTGGGGTTTCCTGTTTGTATATCTTATGGCAACACATCTCCATTCTCTGTTGTCACATTACCTTCCACTCTGGACCTGTCCTGTCTTCTTTTTTTCCTCTGTCAATCTCCCAGTCTTTCTTTTACGAGGGCATTTGTCATTCCATGTAGGACCCTCATGGACAATCCAGAATGAAAATCTCAGGTCAGCGTACTTAGCATAATCACAGAGCCAGCATTTCAAGTTAGGTAACATTCACCAGATACGGAAATTATAACACTGGAACATCCTTGGGTACCATTCCAATAATGTGTGAAATTGAATCTGTAGAGGGCTATTTTCAAATTGCAGGGTAAATATGGTAGTAAAGGTACTTTTACTAGGTTAGGTGACACGCCTCCCAAGTCATATTTAGCTGGGACCTGTGAATGTAGCTTAGGGATGATGCCTTATAAAATGACTTAAAATTTGAAAAACACATCTGATTAAGTCAAAATCATGCTTAGTGGATTTGAATGCCAGTGGTTGGTCTTAGGAAGGAAATCTTCTTAGATGGACACAGACAAGCAGAAGTCGGCTTTATGTTGCTAGAGACAGAGGTAGAAGTGATACAGATGAGTTGCTGAGTTGCACTAAGGATTTCTGATGAATGCCAGAACCTAGGAAACCAGGGAGCAGTCATCTTTCAGCTCTTTGAAGGAAATGTTACCCTGGTGACACCTTAATTGTGGACTTCCATAGAACTATTAAAGAAGAAATTTCTGTTTGTTTAAGCCATTACTAATACAATTAAGTTTTGAGGTGCTTTATTGTAGAAAACAAAGTAAACATGAATATAAGAAGCTTATTCATTTTCATCCTTTGGCTCCCTATTTTTTAAAAGTTCCTCTTTGTGACTTATAGTAAACTGGAGTTCAAAACTGTTAGCATTAATTTTCCATTACTGTTTATATCAGGTGATCTTAATGTTACATGCAAATATGTGAAAATTTATCTGTAAATCTTACCCCAGAAAAAAGCAATTTCATGTTTTTAGCTTGCGTGCATGAATGTGTCCTTTTTAAAGAAAAGCCAGAAATGCAAAGTGCTGTACCAATGAACACTATTGCTTTTCTAGCAGTTCTTGAACTACAAACATTCTATGAAAACTCTTGCAGCTCAGTTCAGAAGGGATGAAAGGAGAAAGAACTATGAGCTTTTCTCTCAGCATAAGTAGTGATTGGTTGACATGGGAAAACAACATACATGAGGAGAATATGATAGGGTGTATCTTAATTCTTGTATTCATAAGTGTTTATTGCTAGTGTAGCACAGAATTCTGGTGGGCACACAATCCCTGTGCATTCTACAAGACTCCAAGGTAAGCATGTTATGGAAGCTACAGAAGATGCTTGTGAACACTGTATGTGAACAGGACAGGAGAATGATGACAGGCACATGTATTCCACATGTTCTCTGTTAAAATGAAGATTCTATTGTTCCACTGATTAGTAAAACACAACTACAGAGATAATCAAGAAAGTTGAGGTAATGAGAGATACACATAATGCATGAGACCTTTCCAACTGTAATCCTGTGTGACTTGGTGCATGGCTTTGAAGCATGTCTGGGGGAATGCATGGCTTCCATCTTCTGCTTTTCAACTCGCTTTTTAATTTACACAGAATCCGAATGGGGAAGTAAGTGCATTCTTTGCTCTCACTGACTTGGAGACTACAACAAAATGTTCTACTCAAGCTAGTAAATATTATCTCTCTCATTTCCCAGTTAATTCCAAGGAGCTTTTACCTACCTCATTCTCTGGGAACTTCGCCTATAGGGTTGCACTGTGAGCTGTCTCAATGGAGGGACAGCCTTGTTCACTTCAGTAACTGATATATTAGTTCTACAGAAATCACACGAAGTAGTTGTTCATCGGTATCTTTGGTAGTGTTTAGAAAGTGGACACTGAGTGTTAAATTTCTTGCAGTCAGAGACTTTAGACAGAGAAATTAAGGTGCTGAGAGGAGTTAAGACTAGCTTGTTCTTGAGCAAAATTTATAGAAGTGTGATATTGGATCACTTACATCCTTAGGCACTGCAGGCCCTTCCCCCAGCTATACTAAATTCACTATAGACTGAAATATATTATATAGGTTTTATTTTTTCTGTAATACCTAAATATAATTAGACTAGAAGACACCTCTAGGAGCATGTGATTATTTAAACAACATAAATACACGGATCCCCTTATTGCTATCTGGGAAATGAGGTTGAATTCCACAATAGGCAAAGGCTAGTTTCCTTGAACCTAAATGCCTACAAATTATTAACCGGCCTTGCAACTTCTGTAACATACTCTAGGATGGTCTCATTAAAGTTTGGCTATAATAGTTTTTAAATGAAAATAAATAATGGGTTGAAGAAGAGATTGGTTATCAAAAGAACTTGCTTAATCACAGCAAGGACTGAAGGTCAAAAAGTCAAATTAAAAGTGGATTTGTAACTTGCACGAATGATACAGAATGCTGTATCAAGAATATGCCAGCATTGACTCCCATTAGCATCGGTTCCCTTTCCATTACAGTCATTCATATTATTTTCATGGATTGTTCACTTAAATTGCCAACCAGTTTTTAATATAATCACATTACTAAACAAAATCTCTTCAAATGCCAACACAAAGAAAAATTAGTCAGGACGTGAAAAAGTGTTAGACAAGATGACAACATATATTCTTTGTTCATTTCTCTTTGTTCATTTAAATTTCATCCTTTTCACACTCACATGTGTAAGACACTAAATGACATACAAGCAAATACCCCATGGGGACAAAAAAGCAAAGTACAAGGTGTTTCTTGAAAACTCTGCCATATCATCCTTGAGACTTCAGTGCACTGGAGATATTGTGAAATAGAAAATACTCAAAGGGAAAAGGAGAGTGGGGTAGGTAAAGAATGGAAAGAAAAATCTAATGGTAAAAAAGAGAAACAAAACCTATGTACATAGGTGGTGGGGAGTTGTAAGGTGGGCAGGGGAAGGCAAAAAAAATAGAATTAAGGCATATCCTATACTGGCACAAATTCTCGATGTTAATTGTGAACATGATGTGTACATAAAATGCACCCAAAAAAGTCAATTAAAAAAAAATCTTGTGTCTTACAGTGTTTTCCAATGTTTGATTACTTGCTTCATTGTCCAAAGTAATTTTAAAAGCACTTATAGAAATATATTATTTTCATTTAATGTTTAGTACTTAAGAATTCTGATTAATTTTTTTCTTGTTCATCATCTTTTAGGAACTTCCCCCCTTCTCTTACCTCTGTATTTCCCACACACTCATGCATACTCAGATCCAAGTCACTTTTGGAACAGATTAACATGGATTGTGATGAGTGCAGAAGGCTCTAGAATATACCTTTCATCTCTCAGTGTTTGCATAGTGGTTTTTAGAGGTAATCTTATTTTCATGTAAAGGTGTTTTGTCTTCTGAAATGTATTTTGGGTATGCCTCATAAACTGGGGACACCATGATTTCTATTTACATGAACAGCTGAAATTTGGTCAAGGAGATAATCTATTATAATCAAGAATAATACACAATAGGTTGATAGAACAGAATTTGGTAGAACTACATATATAGGGACAACTGATTTTAAGAAAAATGTAGAGAAATTTAGTAGAGAAAAGATAATCTTTTTGACAAATGGTGATGGATGCATTGAGTATATAGATAAGTATGGTAATAGAAAGTCATATAAATAATTATGAACTTTTACCTTTTACTTCTAACCATATAAATATTAAATCAACCTAGATTAAAAAATATGAAATTTCTCTGGGACAAAAATCTTTGTACCCTTAGGGTAGGCAAAGATTTTTTACAAAGAACATATATAAAATCCATACAGGAAGAAACAATTAGATTTCGTCAGAAGTTAAGATTTCTGAATTTGAAAGCTATTAAGAAAGTTCAAAAAGGAATGCACATGTTCGGAAACAATTTTTGCAAGTCAAATATATAAAAATTATTTGGTACTATATAAAGAACTCTAAAGTCCAATAATTTGAAAATTAAAAAAAAGATAGATAATATAATTTGAAAAGATATTTCACTAAGGAAGGCATAGAGACATGAAAACTTGCATATAGTGACTATCAGTTAAATTAAAATTCAGACCATAAATGTTCCTACAGTAGAAGTATTTGAAGAGATAAAATTTAAAGTCTGATCATAGCAAATTTTGACAAGAGACTGTACAAAGAACTTGCTTACATTGCTAGGAGTATACTCAAAAGTTATGTACTTAGAATATGATTCACCCCTTCTATTCCCTTATGTTTCTACAAATTCTATTCTAAGCATATTCACACCAGCTTTGTTTTTAATAACTGAATACTCTCATGAAAACTTTCACTGATCACCGAATGAACAAATAAACCGGTAAACTCACACAATGGAACTTTCCTAAACAAAACAAAGGAATAGACTAACTGTTGCAAAATTATGGATTACTCTCAAGATAATTAATTATGTTCAGTGAAAGAAGCCAGCCATAAATGTCCATGATGTAGAAATTCTTGTGAACAAGTGTGAAAATAACAATGTATCAAAATGATTGGAAATAGACAAGCTCTAGCTTGGGCATCAGGTGCAAGAAATGGAAAGGTAGGGAGGATACATGCAAAGGTATAAAAAAGCTTTTGTGGATTAGACTTAATTAACTAAATGTGTTAAAGTCTTTATGGGAATATGCTTTTGTGAAAACTTATCAAGCTGTATACTTAAAGTAAAATTAATTTGTTGTACTTCAATTATATTTTAATAAAGCCTATTAAAAAGTGAGCCACAAAAAAACTTTTCAACAAAAGAACATCAGTAGTAAACTGAGAGAACATGTTTGATATAGCACCTATTAGTTAAAATTTCCTGTTTTATCTCTTTCAAAACATACATCATGATTCTTATGAGACATGGCCCACCTAATAAAAAATAATGTAACAATAGCCAGTAATATAACAGCAAGGTTTTTTATATTCTTGTAACATCATTTCAGATTAATGGAGAAATACAGTTTTAACCATAATGGCCCAGGTCACCTATGGCTTCACTACACTGAGCACTTGAGATCATGAACCCACACAACTCATCAGTGACTCTGACACTTGCATCTGGGGACAGTGGCACGAGTGACAGTGTGGTGACAGAGATGATATTGGTTTGCTGGAAGCTACTGAGCATCATGGTGATTGTCCTCTCAGGACTCCACGGACATGGAGCTGTCCAACAACGGCTGGAACAGAACAAGAAGGAAGGGGAAATTCCCCATGGAACTTAAAAAAAAATCTGTTGGTATCACTGTGGGAAACATGCCTTGTATACACACATCATCGTTTTCCACAAGTAAATGTATTTTAAGGACTATGGAACATAAATACTTAAAGCAGTTCTAAATAATTGCCATCAAATTTCTTGGATATGTGAAATTTAATGAGGTTGACTGAAGACAAACTATAAACCACTAGCAGATGGTGTATTATGTTTTCACAGTTTTGTTTATTGAGGAACAGGCTCTCATTTGTTATGTTTAATTGATATCTTGTGATTCCAAAAGAACAAGAACATTAAAGTGTCCTCATTCCTAAATAATTAGGAGATTAAGAAACCTTATTGGTAATCCTAAAGCTCCGATTTGAAATACTTCCACAATTTAAGCCTTTTGAAGTCCAATGTTTTCTCAACTGCCTTAAAAATTACTATTATTTAATGTTCTTTGAGTCACAAGTCCCCTACAGAGCATGAATTTGCCAAAACAGATAAGGACAGCTATTTTCAAAGGGCTTTCTATTTCTAATTTAATAGTCTCCCAAAGTTTATATAACACAATCCCAAACTGTGACTAAGGTTTGATGAGCATGTTTCTTGGTAGTTCTGGGATTTATATTAGGTAGTTTTAGTGAGCAAAAAATAAAGAAAATATACTGACTACTTAAACAAGCAGTGTTGTAGGTTTTTAGTCACATTCTTAGCAAACGTCTTTTTAAACTATTAGGACATATCAGAGCTTCCCAAATCATGAATTATTATTAGGCAAATGTCAAATTGGAGAATATCTTGGAGATGCAGCTATTAGAAATTATTTACCTTCATCCTTCTTTACTTGACACATTTTTCTGGACCCCTGAATTTTTTGGCTTAAAATCCCAATGCTATAATAACTAACCTCCAAATTTCTCTTGCCAGGAAAGTCCTGAAGATCTCTTGTCATTGGTTCCTTTCTTAGTGTTGCTACTTTCTAATATATTTCACTAATTCATACAGAAGAACCCAGAGTACTAGAGAACCATCTTATTTCTTGATGTAAATCAGTATATGTGAATTTGGTTTCCTCATCTATGAAAACAGAAATAAGAATAGCAGTCCTGGCTAGCATAGAGGGATATTTCGAGGAGCAAATATAATAATGTCTTTAGAAATATTTTGAAGATGATTGTGTACTACAGAAACACATGGCATCATTACTACGCTGCTACTATTATTCTTACTACCATTTCTACCTCAATGTCAATAATAACACCAGGCAAGGTATCCTCCAGACGTTAGGAAATAGTATATTTCATATGTATTATTTTTCTGTCTGCATTTCTCATTTGAATTTTACTAATTAATTCTTATTAGTAACTCGAAGATAATGATTGAGAGGAGAACAAATGAATGAGAATCATTGTTTAATGAAGGGGCAAAGGAAAAATCTTAAACGTGTATAAATGGTGTATTCTTGCTGGAGAAAATATACATTTTCATTGTCTGTTTACTTATAATGATTCTGCATGAGATTAGTCATTTCATATGTTTATTGAGACCTCAGCACTTACAGGGATTGATTCAGCCTCTATTCGTCAGGGGAAGATAAAGTACACAATGGATAGAACCCTTTGTGAGGCTCTCTCTGAGAAAATCATAACATTGCTCAAACCCATGTGCACTCAAAATCTCTCTTAACACTTTTTGTTAAAAGTAAACAGCCCTTTGGCAGTTTTGTGCCTGAGATTTCTGAGCAGCTTGATGCTCCCGTTTATCTCTGGAGGGCATTATTAGCGACTCTATTTTTTTTTAATGTGGAGATAATATGTGTATCTATGTAGTACGCACGCTGGGTAAACACCAAGGGAGGGTGTTCTCACAGTCTGGCAATTAGCTTCCTGTAGTTCCACGTGAGCCACACCTGTGAGCTTTTTTGGTATTCTGCCACCACAGCATCATATGTGTGGCCTAAAGGGAAACTGCTGTCATGTTTAGCATTTTTCCCTTTCACAGTGAAAGAGAGAGCGAGAGCGAGTGAGAGAGAGAGACGGAGACAGACAGAGACAGAGAGGAGAGAGAGGAAGAGAGCTCTCATAATCCAGACAGACGATCAAATACTGCGGATCTGTAGCACCTGAGCTACAGGAAACATTGGCTGAGGAGCAGGCCTGCGCAGAGCCCACTCTTTCAGGGGTTTAATGGTTGCCAGGGGCATCAGCCAATGGAGGTAACAGCCATGACCGCCTCTCAACCTCAACAAGCAATGAAGATCTTCCTTTAGGAATCAGTGAGGGGTTTGTGCCAGAGAGAACTCGTAAGAGTCAAAACTCTGGGCACAACTGTTAGCTGGTATCTGTGACTAATGTAGTGTAGCTTAAAGGACCATTGCTTTTATATTGTTGGTCAAAACCAATCTGAGGAGCTTTTTTCTCACAGAATTTCAATGCATTTCGTGCAAGTCCTTGGCCTTGTAGAAAATTAAAGAAGTATTGCTTTTTGTGCATCACGACTTGCTGGAGAAGCAAGGAGTGGGAATGTGTGTTGCGCGAGGGGCCCCTACACCTCCACCGCGGACCCACACGACACCTCCCGTCAGTCAGAAGTTCGCTGGCACTCTCGCGCGGGAGCTTTTTCATTACCGAATCCCAGACAACCCGTTCAATTATTAACGAATCCTCTGTTATATTTATCACAGAGGTGGCGGATATTGTTACCAATTGTCGAATTTCGGTTTGCTGTGGTTGATTTTCATGCAAGAGCCGAACACAGCTGCTGGGCGGGCGCCAGCACTCCATCACTGTCTCCAGGCTGCCTCGACCTCAGGATATGTAAGAGTAGCGGATAAATTGGAAGATCAATGACTTGTCCCTCCTGCCGCACCAGCTGCTATTGAGAAATTAATATGAGGATCACTATAAATAAAAGATAAAAGATGATATGGCTTACAGTGTAAAATATTAAGGCTGGACACGATGTGCCTGAGGAGTCTAAACCAAGAGCTAAGCAAATTAACCCTGTAAAGCCCGTGGAGCAGCTTTCTGAAAACCCAGTTGGTGGAAAAGTGATCATGGTGCAATGGGATCGAGGTTTCTTGGCTTTAGCAGTTAGATAAAGACAGTCAGAAATAGTTTTCCTGCTCTTTATTGTGCGGCACAGTCTTGGGACACGAAGGAACTACAAAAATTATTTACCTCAGTGACCTCATTTTATATGAGAACATGTGACCAGGGAGCCTCGTGGCTTGCCCAGGCTTGGCACTCTGCAGGAGACGTGGCTCTGAAGGGACCTTGGTTCCAAGTTCAAGCCTTTTTCACCTGGTCACCTCTCATCGTGAAGGCTCTTCGTGAAACATTAGCTTTTGTGCTTTCTAGCACTAATTTGAAATCATGCCCAAAGTAGTAAAAGATGATGTCTGCGCAAGACCAAAGATCTGTGTGCAGCATTATAATAGTATTAGGAAGACACCGCCTACGGAGCATCTTTGATTCTCTGGCATCACAGAGGACATTATGCCTCTTGGACTAGGAGATGGAACAGCGGGTGAGAGCCCAGGAGGGAATTGGAGAAGAAAAAAAAAAGTTTAATTATGAAGAGACCATTATTTTTGGAGAAAATAAGGCTTAAAGAGGAACAGCTTGACCTCAAATGAGAGGTAAAGTTGAAGAGTTGTTGGTTAATTTTGTTCAAATCTCTGCAGTCTCAGTTCAGGTGCCATTTGGGTCCACAGGCCTGAGGTTCCTAGACTCCAATTATCATCTTCTGAGGTCGGCTCAAGATAAGTCAGCAGGGCTGTAATCGACACCAATGAGCAGGTTTCTGTTTGTACATTGGTTTGCAGTTCCTGCTGGCTTTCTAAAAGCAACTTGAGGTATTTAAATTCCTTAAAATGTTTCTGTTGGCCTTGACTGTGTTCTACTCATTCACTTATTTGTACTTGGCAAGGAGCACTTGATCTCTTCAGAAAGTCTCCTACTCTTTTATTCATAACCAGAAGTCAGTGGCATGAACCATTCAGTTTAGGTTTCTTCTCTTGTAAAGAAAAATACATTTGATAAAGAAATAATTGGATGATGGTTTTTTATTTAAAGCCAGGTCACCTCCTGGATGACAAAGGCTGATTCTGTCTTTAGTAGGTTAAAAAGTATACCCAAATTCAGATTCTTGCTTTTTCTTAGTAAAAAACAAAACAAAACAAAACAAAACAAACAAACAAACAAACAAAACTCAGTACTGATTCTTAAGGGTCAAAAATATGCATTACAAAAAGGGAAAGAGAAAAGATTAGTGATCACTGACAGCTTCCCCTGACATCTCTGCCTCTATTGAGAAATGAGTACGAATATCATTATAAATAAAAGATAAAAGATGATATAGCTTTAGGAGTAAAATAGAGAGCCAGGCACTGTCTAATACGTCAAGTTTAACCAAATTAACCCCCTGGGATAAACAGGGACTTACTATTTGTTGCTCTTGAAAATGAACTAGTGTTATGAAAATAAGCTTGTCTGCACAAAGTGGCATCAACCATCTTGAAGAGGAAGTACCCTTTCCTTCTAGGTAGTCTTTCGTGGACATCTGCATGTGATTTGAAGATATGTTCCCCTGGGCAACACAGGTAGGACAAGGCCTCCACCTTTTGCAAAGATGAATTAACTTATCTTACTGGTTGATGCAGTAGCTAAGATCTGTGTTTAGGGGGTGGAATTATTCTTTGCATTTCAATCCAGAAGCGTTCTTGGAGAGTATATTTTCCATTAGCATGTACACAAATCATTTTTTCTGAAATACCATTCATTACATTAATGTTACCATTAGACCTGCATAGGGTGCATATGTCTGCTGGGCATTTTTCCAGAGATATATTATATAATGCATGGATTTTCAATTCATAAATGCAAAAGTTTCAAAACCTGAAATTCAGAGGAAACAGAAATGGGCTAGGTGCAATGAACTTTTTGTTCCTTTTCCTAAGTAGCCTCCCAAAATTGTGTTTATGTTTCAAGAAATAAGATAAAACTCAGAATTAAATCTGAATATAGATTCAGCAATTATTTTTACCTGATGAGCTAGCCAGAGTTTTCCTCTAAGTCTGTTAGGTAAAGACTCCTGCTCCTGCATTTTCTGACCTTCTCTCTGACCCTGAAAAATTATAAAGATGGGTGGGGTGACTCACATTCACCTTTGGAATAATGTACTGTATTATTTAGCATATACAATGGAGGAAAGCGGAGGGGTAAGTGGGGAGAAATAATTTTAAAATATCTTTTGGTGGAGGAAAATTGGCCTACCTATACAAGAGCAAATACAACATATGGTGAGATACAAATATTCAGAGATGTCTGTTTAATCAACAAAGACTAGATCTGGCCATGGTCCCTGGCATAGTTAGAATACACCTGCACCTTCAGTATATCGCAAGTACCCTGGAAGTCTGCTGAAAACTCCCTAAGCGAGAAACATAAGCACAGCTACAGATGAACAACAGGAGTTTAGGGTCTGAAATCCCGGACTTCTGGCAAAGCACTTATCAGGGTGAGCTCCAGCCAGACTCAGACTGTGGGACACTAAGCTCACATTGAAGATATGTCAAAAAGTTTGCTCTTCTTTGTTCAGTATTTCAGGGAGGATATTAAACACCCTTGTTGAGTGTCCACCAGTGACCGTCAGAGCTAAGCTTGAGAATGATGGCTGTTGGTATTTAATAGGGTGTATCCTTGTCAAGAAGTCAAGCAGAATTTCAAATGGAACTTTAAGGCAGATTTTTCTCTGGATGAAATACATGTCTATCATATGAAAATATCTGTGGTGCATGGCTGGAGCGAGGGGCCAGCTGCTGTAAATCTGTAAATGATTTTGTGCCCTAACGATCTTGACATTTTTTTTTTTTTTGAGACAGGGTCTCGCTTTGTAGTTCAGACTGGCCCTGAGCTCACTATGGAGCCCAGGCAAACCTCGAACTCAGCAATCCTCCTGTCTCTGCCTCCCAAGTGCTGGGATTACAGGCGTAAGCCACCACACCCAGCACTGTGGTATGTGGTATTGATTGCTGGTGGGCATGAGTCACCATGCCCAGCATTGTATATGGGTACCAGGGATCAAACCCAGGACCTTGCACTTGTGAGGCAGGCGCCGGAACCACTGAGTTAAATCTCTAGCCCCATCTTGACATTTTGTTGTTATTATTCTTATATTGTGGTAAGCCTGATCTTGCCTCAGGGCCTTTGTACTTGCAGTTTTCATTTCTGTAGACTATAATTTCCATTTTCTTTAGCATGCTGCATGTTATCTCTCAATATGCATTTTCTTGCTGAGCTAATAAACTCAATAACAATCTTATTACTTATTTCATTTCTTTCAGAGAACCTGGCAATATTTCAAGCATGATAACAGAACAATCATAAAAGTAACAATTTTATTTTTTTCTGTTTATATTAGGTAGGCATCCCAAATTATGCAAGCTCCACTGTGACACTGCCTCTCTCATTCCTTTTTCTATGCCACTGTTAGAACAATGCTTGGCCTACAGCAGTCACTACCATGATGTGTCAGAACTGAGAAGTCTCAAGGGTCATTACAGATTCAAGGAAGACCCCCAAGGAAAGTGCCACATCCAAAAGGCCCCAAATAATAGAAAGAGACCTGCAACAAACATAGCCCTATCATCAGGCAAAGAAGAGCATTAATAATAACAAAAGAGTAGAAATGAGAAAATACACAAAAAAACAGACACAAAGATCACCACCACAGGGAAATTCAGAGAAAAGGGAAATAGGGCAAACTGAAACTCAAACACCAGGACTCTTGGAGATGGTAACTAAAGTGGATCTAGTAAAATGGAAATCAGAACTCATCTCTGAGATCCAAACAGGTATACTGTCCACAGTGAGAGACAGCATTAAGAAGAGATCAGCGAGATGATAGAATGCAAGATAGCACAAGCAATGGAACCTTTTAAACAGCTTCAAGCAGAGGTCCAGGGGATGATGAAGGAGAACAAAAGCTTGCACACTAGGATGAATGAATCAGAGAACCAAATCTCAGACCTAGAGGACAGCATAGCAGCCAATGAACAGGAAAGGTATAAGCTATGGAAAAGAGCAAGGGA
>PVIC010010700.1:0-42886 GCA_004025085.1 Thryonomys swinderianus
TCGCGTGAACGATGGACTTTCTGAATGAAATGACTCATCCTCTCTTTTCCTGCTCTGTTAAGGGAGCGCAGAAGGCCGCTGAACTGGACTTGCTCGAACCCCTGGGTAGTGTTCTGCACCGTCGTCGCAGTGGTGGCGTCCGCAGCCATCATCACAGTTCTATTCGTTCATTATTTCACTTATGGTGAGTGTCCGAAGTTCTACTAAGGACTGGTCAGGTGAAACAATAAAATATATTTCAGATTTAAAATGTGGCCCTTTCTGGTTCATTGCTGTTCCTTTTTTCTCCTTTCTGCTCTCCCCCTTCTCTCTCTCTCTCTCCCTCTCTCTTTCGCTCACTTGCCTTCTCACCTTCTCATTTGCTTATTCTCTTGCTCATTTTCTTTCTTTCTTTTTGGAGATAGTATCTTACAAACACACATTCCTCACACCCAAATTTCTGGGTTCCTCGGATTATCGATCTGCCACATCCATGGATACTTTCATTTTTTAATATTGTAGTGGGAAATGAATTGCTTTCTGATCAACTGTAAACTCTGTAGTGACTTAAAATATCATGACCCCTGTGTCAGCTTGAACTGGAAAAATGTTCTGTTTGTGAAACTTTTGTGGGCCTTCTCCTGCTTTGTTTTGTGTCAGTCTGTAGTTTTAAAAATCAGAATTGGACGCAAGGTCTGTTTGTAGAAACAGTGCAGCTCTGAGACATTAGCTACATGCATCGTCGCATCAGGACTTCTTCAAGTTGCAGGAAGAACACAGATGCTGCATCCACATGAGGCAATGGCTGGCGAGTGGCTCCAGCCCAGGCGCCTCCCACCTCCCTGGAGAGAGTGAGAGGCTGGACACCGCTGCAGGGAAGGGCCGACTGAACTCAGGACTCAGAATGGCCACGGACGACTTCACTTCAGAGTCTCAGGGTTACAGCCCCACAATGACTGGGTGACAGCAAGCGAGTTGCGCTCAGGGAGCCCTAGCATGGCTGGAAAGATAACCCCTGAGGAGTCTGAGCCCAAAGACACAAACCCCATTCCCATGGCCAGAGGCCAGGCTCAGCCTGAGTTTCTCTGGATTTGAAAGTCATAGGACTGGCACTGTCACCCTAATCCTATTGCCCGCTGGTGTGGGCATCCAATATGAACCTGGTATCTGACTGCCGTCTTTATCTAGGAGCACAAGCAGTGGCATGTCTTGATCTGGACTCTGTCCCAATGGTGCTGATCTCAGCCAAAAAAAAGCAAAAACCAACAGACATTCCAAATCACAGACAAGTTTCTCTGTTTGGTTTGGGTGTTAGATGGTGTTGTTGTTCGAAAGTGTAAACACTTTGTTTTGGTTAGGTGTGCTTTATGTTTATTTTTTTGTTTTGGTTAGGTGTGCTTTATGTTTATTTTTCTTCTTTTCCTGATGTATTCTTCATTAGTTTATTGGGGTTTGGAGAAATTTTCTTTCACCTTCATCTTTGCTTCTTATCTTTTTCTTCTTTTTAATTTTTTTCTCTTTTCCCTTTATTCTTTCTCTCTTATTTTTACTCCACACACACACACACACACACACACACACACACACACACATACATTTTTTTGAGACAGAGTCTCGTGTTGTAGTTTAGGCTGGCCCTGAGCTCACTATGTAGCCCAGGCAAACCTCGAACTCAGCAATCCTCCTGTCTCTACCTCCCGAGTGCTGGGATGACAGGCGTGAGCCACCATGCCCGGCACTGTATGTGGTATTGATTGCTGGTGGGCTTAAGTCACCACACCCAACATTGCCCCATATATTTTATTGTTTATCCCTCTTTTACTTTTATCTTCTAAGAATAGGAGTTTTGTCTCACCTTTACTAAATTTCATAAATACCCTTCTACTTCCCAACAGGATCTTTTGTATCATATCTGTCTCCCTCTCATATCATATAGTTTAATGTTTTAAAATTTTTTTGTTCTCCTATTCCCTAACCATATGTCTTTAATAGAATATTAACTTTTGATATTTCATAATTATATAAAATTACTGTTGGATTCTTTTCTACCATTAGCAAAGATATAGCTGTTGCATGTAGTATATATTAGCTTCAGGTCAATGCCTGGTTGTTTTAATGTTTATATAGTAATTGTGGATTTCTTATTGAGGATTATGTGTGGTACATAGTTGGTTCTTATGGTGTATTGATATCTAATTTTTCTTAGATAATAATACTGTGACAGATTTGCTTGATATTACTAGAATCACATCATTGTTGCTATTTTTTGAAGCCAATACTCAGATTACCTTTGAGATATTACAAATAGTAAAGTACATTCCCAGAAAATTTGGTGTTGGGTTATCTATATTTCATCTTTTCCTCCCAAATTAACCAAAGTGGTCAGATCATGGAGTTGAGATAAAGAACTACAGCTAGCCATGCTCAAAGCACATCACTGAAAAGAAACAAAAGGGATCTTTATACAGCAACAAAATCTTTACAAAATAATTATCTACAACCTCAGCACATATGTGCATTCATGTGTGCACACACACACACACACACACACACACACGGCAAAAAAAATCCTAAAACTTCAAAAGCCCCATGGAAATCAAAAGAGAGAATGGCATAAGCCCCACACATTAATTTCTTGAAAAATTAACAGAGGAGGTTAAAAAAGAGATGAAAGAAGTACTCAGCAGCATTAAAGAAGATATAACTAACAAATAATGGCAATAACCAGAAAGATGCAGGACCTTTCAGGGACAGTAGTAAAAAGCTATGTGAGATAAACAAAATGGTACAAGGCACTTATGACTGGTTTAGCAAATAATTAGGGTTCTTGAAAAGGTCTCAATCAGAAACCAAATAGCAGAAGTGACTAATGTAAGGAAGAATTTAAGAATTGACATTAATACCTTCAAAGATCAACTACTTAGACATCTGAAAAACACCAGACAACATGACAACTGACTCCAACAGCTCCTAGATTATGCAAATAACACTAATGTAAGAATAATTGGAATGGGCTGGAGATTTAGCTCAGTGGTTCCAGCGCCTGCCTCATGAGCGCAAGGTCCTGAGTTCAATCCCGGTAACCACATACAGTGCTGGGTGTGGTGACTTAAGCCCACCAGCAATCAATACCACATACCACAGTGCTGGGCATGGTGGCTCACACCTGTAGTCCCAGCACTCGGGAGGCAGAGACAGGAGGATTGCTGAGTTCGAGGCTTGCCTGGGCTACATAACTCAGGGCCAGCCTGAAGTACAAAGTGAGTCCCTCTCTCTCTCAAAAATAAAAAGAATAATTGGAATAAATGAAATAAATAAAATCAGAAGAAAACCTAAATGGCATAAAAAACTTGTTCACAGAAATAATGAAAAAAAAATTCCAAACATAGGAATAGAAATAAATATACTGACAAGTGATGCAAATAAACCACAATGGCCATCACTAAAGCAGAATGTCTCTACACCAATTACAGTCAAATGATAAACCTATCACAGCAACAAAATATTAAAAATTGTTAGAGAAAGGCAATAAATGAAATATAAAGCTAAACCCATTAGAATTATAGCAGATTTCTCTTCACTTGTCTTAAAGACCAGGAGGGCTTGGAGTAGAGTTTCAAGCCCAGAAAAGGTAAGAACTTCCAAACCTAACTTATATGTCCTATAAAATATTCCCTGAAACTTGATGGAGGAATGGAATATCTCCATATCAGGGAGTACCTCAAAAAGGCTTTTTTTTTTTTTTTTTTTTGAGACAGGATCTCACTTTGTAGCTCAGGCTGGCCCTGAGCTCACTATGTAACCCAAACTAGCCTCGAACTCAGAGCAATCCTCCTGCCCCTGCCTCCTGGGTGGTGGGATTACAAGAGTGAGCCACCACACCTGGCATGTGATATGTGGTACTGGGGATCAAAATCAGGACCTTGTGCTTCCCGGCAGATGCTGGAATCACTGAGCTAAATCCTCAGCCCCTTCAAAAGATTCTTAATCTCCAAATTAGCATTTCAAAAAATTCTCCAGGATATCCTGGAAAAAGACAAGGAAGCCAACAATGCTAATTAGTTTTTGAAAATACATTTTGCAAGATAAACAACTATGCTAAATAATAATAATAAATACCAATAAGGGAATATTCCAATGACAAGAATAAACCAGTACTTCTGAATAATAACCCTTAATGGGAACAGTCCCAATACCCCATACAAAAGACGCAGATTGGCAGAGTGAATCAAGAAAAAAAACATTATGTAGTATACAAGAAACACATTTAATGCAAAAAGAAATTCACAAATCAAAAATCCAAGAATGGAAAATAATATTCCATGCTATGGGAACGTGAACAAAAGCAGGAATAGCTATCCTACGTTTCAGACAATGTACACTTCAAGTCCAAATTGTTAAGAAGAGACAAAATGTCACTATGTATTGGTTAAATGAACATTTCAACAGGAAGATACAACAATTATTAAAATATATTCACCAAATACCAGCATGGCCAACCTAATAAAAACAAACATTAATGTATATGTAAAATTAGACAAACACCAAAACAACTGAAACTGTCTCAGGCATACTGTTGTATCACAGTGCAATAAAACTAGAAATCAGAGGCAAAAGACACCACAGAAACTATGGGAAATTAATAAACTGCTGAATAATCAATGGATTATGAGACAAATGAAGAAAGAAATTATACAGTTTCTATAATGAAATGGTAATGCCAATATGTAATGCTTGAACGATGGGAAACTGAAGGTTCTCTTCTGTTTAATATAGCTCCCAAGACAGGGAAATGTCTGTTCTTTTCTTTTACACTTTGAGCATTTTTCTGATGAGGAAGTAGAAGCAGCAAATAAACATATGAAAAAATGTTCATCATCACTAGTCCTTAGAGAGATGCAGATGAAAACAACGCTGAGATTCTACCTAGCCCCAGAAATAATGGCTGCTATCAGGAAATCAACCAATAACAAATGTTAAAGGGGCTCTGGGGAGAAAGTATTCCCTGATCACTTACTACCCAACATAGTTTGTCTCTTCACTACAAAGACCAATGATTTCCTTCTCTACAGGATGTCCAATCCTTTCCTGTGTCCAAGATACTCCTCTGTGTACATAAATGACTGAAATGAAGCAGGTTACTTTTTTTCTGAAATAAGTTCTATTAAGATCATGTCCCTTTTTGTGATGTTTAGAGTTGTGCAAATATTTTAGAGATTTTTATCCCACCTGGAAGACCCCTTTTTATAAAAATAACAATGGACAAAGAAGATTAGATCTAGCAGATTTATTTTCTTGCTTACTACAAAAAAGCTAATGTCAAAACACTGGTGATTCAATAAAGAGTGCTGGTTAGGACAGTGTGTCTGAGTCACATTTGCAGCACAGCAGGATTCTAGTCCTGGGGAGCTGGCTATGTGCTTAACACGTCTTTACCCTTTTCAGCTCCCCGTCCTCCCATCCCTTGCTGCTCCTTCCAACTCTTGGAGCCCTTCCAGTAAAATAATTTTTAAACAATTGGTAGTTTCTGGAATTATTTCTTAATTATAAATGAATAACAATAATAATATGACTCATATTTCTTGAGTGAATAAGCAAATTTCTCTAAGATATAATGAGGGCCAAAGATTTAGCTCAGTGGTTCCAGTGCCCGCCTTGCAAGCGCAAGGTACTTGGTTCGATCACTGGTAACCACATAAAACAATACCGGGCTTGGTGACTCGCGCCTACCAGTGATCAGTACCACATTCCACAGTGCTGGGCGTGGTGGCTCACGCCTGTCACCCCAGCACTCGGGAGGCAGAGGCAGGAGGATTGCTGTGAGTTCGAGGCCAGCTTGGGCTATACAGTGAGCTCAGGGCCAGCCTGAACTGCAAAGTGAGACCCTGTCTCAAAAACAAAAAAGATAGCACTCTGAAACAGTTTTAATGTCCCAAATACTAATATTACTTTAAATTTCATATATGCTCAACAGTTCCTGGTTTTCCAACCTTTGTGAAACATTGAAAGAAAAGTAATTTTATCATCATTACATTTATGTTACATATAGATTTTTCTTTCAAGAAAATAAATTTTAATGGTGTAGTATTAATTCCCCATAATCCTGAAAAAAATTCAGCTACTTCATACTGTGAGACTGATCCTGCTTTTTTTTTTTCCAGATACCAATTCTCGCTTTTACCGTAGTCAAGTTGTAATAATGAATGTTCCATACAGTGAACAATTAAGTTCTCCAGGTACACAAGAATACAGAATGTTGAGTGAAAGAATTGAATCTATGGTATGTTGACCCTTGTCTTTCTTCTTAATTACATTAAAAATGAAAATAATTAAACTGCCAGGCGTGGTGGCTCATGCCTGTAATCCCAGCACTTGGGAGGCAGAGACAGGAGGATTGCTGAGTTCGAGGCTTGCCTGGGCTACATAGTGAACTCAGAGCCAGCCTGAACTACAAAGCGAGACCCTGTCTCAAAAAATAAAAAAAAAGAAAATAATTAAACCTACAGTTTCAAGATATATTTTCTTAATTGATTTTATTGGTACATTTTATATTCAGGTCATGATAACATTCAACATCAAGAGTCTGTACCAATTATAACATATTTTTCCCATTCCTGTGTCCCCATATATGTAAGATTTTTTTCCCTTTTTTTAGCATCACATTTTTTCTTTCCCCTTGTTATTAATCCCTACCCCATTTCCCTTTAAATATTTTCTTACTATTTCACAAGACCTATCATACACTTTTTTATTTTTTTGTGAAACAGGGTCTCACTTGTGGTTCAGGCTGGCCCTCAGCTCTCTATGTAGCCCAGGCAAGCCTCGAACTCAGTAATCCTCCTGCCTCCGCCTCCCAAGTGCTGGGATTACAGGCTCGAGCCACGAAGTCTGGCTATCTGTCATACATTTTAGAACTCTTTTACACCTTCAGTTTTTCACATCAGAGAAAACATACAGTATTTACACATCTGTGCCCTATTTATTTAACTTATGATTATGTCCTTAAGGTATGTCCATTTGAGTATAAAAGACTCAAATTTACCACTTTATGGCTAAATAGTATTCCATTTTATAGAAAAACGACATTTTCTTTATTCAGTCTCCAGTTGATGAGCATTTGGCTTGTTTCCAATAGTTAAGCTAACACAAACTGAGCTGCTATAAACATGGGTGCACGTGTGTCACTGTGATATGAATCATTTAACTCTTTTGTGTGTGTCCCTCGCAGGGGAATAACAGAATCAAACAGAATCTCTAATCCTAGTTTTTGAGGCATCCCCACACTGATCTGCATAATGGTTGCACCAGTCTACATTCCCACCAACACGGGAAAAGGGTTCCTTTTCCCCCGCAGCGTCGCCAGCATTTGTTGCTGATTAGTTTCGAGACAGCAGCCATTCTTTGTGGTGTGAGATGGAATCTCAGAGTTGTTTTCATCTACATCTCTCGAATGGCTAGTGATGTTGAGCATTTCTTCATATACATCTTAGCTGCTTTTACTTGTTTCTCTGCAAAGTGCCTGTTCATTTCAGATGCCCATTTTTGAACTGGGCCTTTCAATTGGGGGGGGTGCTGTCTTTTTAAGCTCTATATATTCTTGGTAGTAGCCCTTTGTCTAAGAAACAGCTGGTAAACACTTTTTTCCCATATTGTCAGTTGTCTTTTCACTCTGCTGGTGGTTTCTCTAGCTGTGCAGAAGCTTTTTAATAAGATGAGATCCCAGTTGTTGATTCCTTCCCTAGTTCTCAGAGCTTTTGTTCATAAAGACTTTCCCCAAGCCAATGTCTCCAAGGGTTCTGTCTAACCTGTTTTGTAGCAGGTTTAGCACTTCTGTTTTGATATAGGTCTCTAATCCACTTTGATTTTAGTTTAGTGCATGGTGAAAGAGATAGGTCTAGCTTTAGTCTTTGGCAGGGTGAAACCCAGTTTTCCAGCACTATTTGTTAAAGATGCTGTCTTTTGTGCTCGCTTTGGCAGCACATATACTAAATATGCTGTCTTTCCTCCACTGAGGATGTTTGATTCCTTTGTCAAAGATGTGGTGACTTTGTGTATCTGGAGTTGTTTCTGGATCTTCTAATCTAATCCACTGATCCTTGGGTCTGTTACTTTGCACAAGATATATTTTCAGTTGAGGATATATTTTCCTCCTTTGAGTGGCAAAAGCTGTGTCTCTCCATAGTTTACTGCTTTCCATAGTTTACTGACATACTGGCTCTTATGTTTCCTTGTCTGTGTTTGATTTGCTAAGGACTTCACAGGCTGGACCCTTATTATGAGTGTGTGTTAAGTACTGAGATTACCTTTCAAATCCCTTGCATTTCACCTCTTTAATCTTTTCTGATCCAACTAACAATAGCGAAGAGGAAGTATTAAAGGATATGCTTACCATATAACATAGCTTGGACAACATAACTTTTTAATTTAGCGATAAACCTTAAAGGTCAAGAAGAAAAATGCAAAGCAAGGCTTGGCTCTCACTCAGAGAGGCCCAGGTTGCCACCAGCTCCCCCAAACAGACCCTGCACATCAATGGATCAATTAGGGTCTGGTCCTCAAAGATGCAGACCAGAAAATGAGTGGACTCTGACTTTCAGCCTTACCTCACCTTTCTAATAGTCCTCAAGATACGACTGACTCTAATAGACAGAGTTAAAGACGTCCAAAGTATTCACATTGCAAAATATATAGTGATAAATGAGTTTGTAGTTAGGAGATGCATCAGGTGGTTTAATTATAGGTACAATATAGAGATCAAAGACAGTTTCTTATAAAGATGCTTTTTTCATGTGTGTGGTACCAGGTATGAGTGCAGGACCTTGTGTTTGCCAAGCAGGTACGGTGCCACTGAGTGAAATTCCTGGCTCCACAAGGATGATGTTTCAGCTTGGTTATAAGGACAAATCAGGCAAACAATGGCTAAAACTGGGGCCAAAGCATAGAAGTAAGAGAGTGCTTAGCTAGCAAGTTTCGATATTACTTTGTAAGTCTTAAGTTGGAAAGAAGATTGGACATATTCATGTTTGGAAGTGTATAAATTAAATTTTAAAAGGAATATGAACAAAGAAAGACTAGTTCAAAGTTCATATAGTGGTGCAGAGAAGAAGCAAAAGGGTAACTGCCTAAGTTAAAAAAAAATGTGAAAAATGCAGGGAGATCCTCATCTTTGGCTAACTAAGGTGACCTTTCACCCTTACATACTGCTTTCTCTACCCTGTTGTTCCTAGAAATACACAAGAATGTTTAGTTCTATCTTTTGTACTATGAAATCCCATAGTGTGGAGTCCAAACCAATCAACACACCTATGTTTCCTCAAGCTACATACTCGAGACAGACTCATGAGAGAACAGTCAGAGGCCAGCTGGCCATCGCAAGGTCCTCACACCCAGGCAAAGATGCCTTCTGATGTATTATGCCCACTCTCCATGATATGGGCAGCCAACCAGAAGGGTGGACAATGTCAGGTGTCTGCATCCTCATGGGGAATTATGACCCCGTTGCTTTTCAAGAAAGCTAGATGTCCCACAGGGGTTATCTATAGATCCCACTAGAACAGACCATACATAGTAGGTCAGCTCAGCTTCAATGGAAGATAAGTAAACTTGCAAAAAACTAACTTAGAAATGAGTAGAATGAAGCATAACATATTCATCAATATGAGAGGACATGAATTAAATAAAATAGTATTTGGGTCGGAGATTTAGCTCAGTGGTTCTCTGCACTTCCTAGCAAGCACAAGGTCCCTAGTTCGATCCCTGGGAACCACATACAACAATACCGGGCATGGTGACTCACACCTACCAGCAATCAGTACCACATATCACAGTGCTGGGTGTGGTGGCTCATGCCTGTAGTCCCAGCACTCAGGAGGCAGAGGCAGGAGGACTTCTATGAGTTCAAGGCTTGCCTGGGCTACATAGTGAGCTCAGGGCCTGAACTACAAAGCGAGACCCTATCTCAAAAAATAAATAAATAAATAAATGAAATATACTGACTAAAGATAATTTATCACATACTATAAATTTAAAATATTTGTTGAATGAATAAGTTATATATTCTGTAGGTTCCTATGCTAAGTCCTAAGGACACAAAATAAAGGTCATGCTTCCAGCCATTGTTGCATACCCTGGACTTCCAGAAAGAACATTTCATTGGGGTAATAGAGGAAGGAACTTCAAGGTTCCCTATATGCATTTTTCTAAAAATTTTTTTTTCTTAAGAGACAAATTAAAGAGTAAACAGCTTGTTAGTCCTAAACACATGGACCACCCTTATGTGGTCTGATGTCAGAAGGCCACACGCAGGGTGCTGGATAGTCAAGGGCGGGAACCAAGGGACGATGATGCAGTGGTACTGACAGGCCTTCAACGACAGGCAGTTTCTCTAAATTTGAAAGCAGACTGAATCTTCCAGAGCCGTCTGGCGTCTGAGGAATCCTGCCAAATCAAATGTACACACCTACAATTTGAAAATAGCCCTATGATACAAATACAATAATGAGCAAATCAATTCACAGAAAGATAACATGAAAACTGACACCCACCCTTTACAGGGGAAGAAACTGGGAGGAAAGAGGGTGACAGTTCGTGAACGTTCTCTTGGCAAGCTCAGTACCCGGCGTCTGAGCAGTCCCTGCCTCCCTCCATCCTGCGGGTGCAGCTTCAGGCACTTGTTCACAGACTTTCCCTGGATAAGTCCTTGAGAAAGCTGGTAGCAACATTTTCACCCACTCTGTGCAGTAAGGGGTTTCTCCCATAAGCTTTGTCTTTTGTGTGTGTATGTGTACCAGCCAATTGCTTTTTTTATGTTGTTCATGACCATTGTCTACAAACTGTTCATAACATTTTCCACATAATGTACATGTCAAAATTACGGAGGATAATACTTTGGTCCAGGGCAGCTTTGCCAATGTAATGCTCAATTAAGAATTAAAGTATAATGACAAGAAATCATTATCCCAAACTTAGCAATTGTTCAGCTTCATTTCAGTTTCTGTTTGGTCCTTTAAAGTAAAATTAAAGCCTAATCTCTTTATTATTTCTTATAGTATTTCATATTAGAAATATATCTTTAGAGCCAGAGGGTTAGCTCAGTAGTTCCGGCGCCTGCCTCGCAAGCACAAGGTCCTGAGTTCGATCCCCAGTAGCCACATACAATGCTGAGTGTGGTGACTCATGCCCACCAGCCATCAATACCACATACCACAGTGCCAGGTGTGGTGGCTCATGCCTGTAATTCCAGCACTCGGGAGGCAGAGACAGGAGGATTGCTAAATTCGAGGCTTGCCTGGACTACATAATAAGCTCAGAGCCAGCCTGAACTATAGAGCGAGACCCTGTCTCTCTCTCTCTCTCTCTCTCTCTCTCTCTCTCTCTCTCTCTCTCTCTCTATATATATATATATATATATATATATATATATATATATATATATATATATATATCTTTATACAGATAACTGGAATTTAGTTCACCAAGTGACAATAGTGGTTAACTCTAGATTCCTAGATTATGGAATTTAGAGTGACTATTTTGCTTTTTTTCTTCTTACATGCTAGTATTACTTGCATTTTAAAAAGGAACATGAATTATTTTAACAAAGTCAATAATTGCATTATTCTTAGAAATATTTAAAGCATCGGGGAAGGGGATATTTTTTCCAGCAACTCACTGGTCAGATATCAGTCAAAAAAGAATGGATATCAACAAAGTAAGACATAGTGTCGGGTGACACACAATAGATGGCCAAAACCTTCCAGTCTTGAGTGAGTTGACTTCAAATCCTGGCTAAGGTCATATCCAGCGTGTTCCTGGATTTCCCATCTGAACCTTTTTTGCCAACATCCACGTGAGAGCCACGTCATGATGGAAGCCCGCACACTACACCCTCTCCTACAGAACCGCAGCCCATTTGTGCCTGCACCCCAGAACCGAACCTCTGTAGAAGCCCTCTCTGCGGACCAGAAGTCGAGCCCTGTGTACCAAGCCACCCCTCCTTGCTGACACTGAGCTGTGATTCAGGAGAACTGTTCTGGTTGGGTGAAGAAATCAACACCTAATGCCCAAAGTCATGTCTTGTGTTAAGGCCTGGATCAGAAGGACATGGAAGAGTGCTGTTTCTTTCATTTTCCTCTAGCCTTTCAGCTTTTACTGCTGCAGTCACTGAGGGTCACACACTATGAGTTGAGTGGGCCGAATGCCCCACTGTTGCTTGGCTCTCGCCCCAACATCCTTAGCAACAGCCAGCAAGTCATGTGACACAGGCTCTCAGAAGGTCAAACAGGTGACATCATTACAGCGACTTCTCTGAAGTGTAGTCTGTGCTTGCCAGATGAGGAAACAAACTCCACATCAAAGGGTGGCATTACCAGCGCAAGCCAGTCCCACACTTCTGTGATGGAACTGAGCTGAACTCCAGGAAAACTCAGTTCTCTAAGTCCCATGTTGCAAGGTCAGGAGAAAGGAAAGGAAGAACTTTAATTACAAAACATTTTCCCTTCTTTCTACAGATTACTACAACATTCCGAAAATCAAATTTGAGAAGTCATTTTGCTAGAGTCTATGTTATCAGACTGAGGTGAGTGAAATGATCTCAAAAACTGTGGCAGCTCAGATGGAACTCGGCACATTTGGGTTTGGCCCACGGCGCGGATTATAAAGGACACACTTGTGCACTCTATGAGGCATGAGGACAGAGTACTGGGCAGCTTGAAAAGTAGGGCCTAAAATCCCATGCTATTTACTTAGCTACTAGCTAAATCTATCTTGCCTCCTTCCTTAACGGGAAGAAGAAGAGAGGATGATGGGAAAGCTGGAGTCAGGGCACCGTGACAGGGCCACACTGGTGCCTCACCCCGTGGGTGTCGCTTGTGGAGCAGTCCCTGTGAGCCGCACCTCCCACAGTTGTGTGATGCTTCAGTCCTGGGTGTGTTCATCCAAGAACAGGACACCAAAACCAACATCACAAGAGGCTTTTGGCTTTTGTCCGCCTGGAATATTGCAATAAAAGGATACTGTGGCCAGATCTATGCCACGCTTGTCATAGGCTAATAACAGGAGGAGTACAGCGTGCATGCTAGTTACGCATCTTCCCTGCCTTCATTAAATGTGCACCTGTCCACCGGATGTGATGAGACAGGCCCTTTTGCTCACAGCAGTCGCAGTGACTGACCATCCCACAAAGTCTTAGGAGCCTACATTGCCCAATCCTCCTAATAATGAATGCAAGGTCTTAGGTTGGGAAGCAATTACACCAAGTCTTTCTCAAGTACTTACATCACAAAGACTGAACATAGAGTTCTGGTCAAACAAGTTCTGATGTGGATTTAAAAGGGTTGGAAGAGTCTATAGAAAGGATATTTTCCAAAGCGTTTCAGTGAGTTCAGTTCCTGTCATGCTTAGGACTTTTGTTGAATCTTCTGTAGTAGCTACGACTGCTCAGAGGTTTAAGCCCTCAGAACTTGCCTTGACTAAATAAGGTGCATGCAGTTTGTCTCCTTTTGCTCACTTCCCATTTTCCACGTGATCCATTCAGTCCACCTCCGACCATACCCCAAAATGGGAGCTGCTCTCACCAAGTTCAACAGCGACATCCAAATCACAGAACCACAGAAACGATGCTAACCTCCCCAGATGGTATTTATCACTCTTGGCCTGTCCTCGGGTCCAATGCCTTCTCAGTTCATATTCTCTGTTTTCATAGGGTCCCTCACCACCTGTCTGCTGTTCACTCTCAAAGTTGTATCTCTGGGCCAGTCATCTTTTCTACAGACACAAGTATACACAAAAAAAATATCACACATGGGTAGACAGCTTAACTGTACTAGCTGCACCTGAACTTCCCCTTTCTCCCCTGCCAATTACAACACTGTCATGGCATTGCCAGTCTCAGCCAGGGCCACCACTGCCAGCCTAGTTGCTCAGGAAAGAGATCTTCACAGTTCTGTTTGATAACCACCCCAGCTTCATGCTTTCTGTTTGGGCACAGTGCCGCCAGGCGTCTCTCTCCTGACCAACACTCACGAGTCTCCTTGCCCGCTGCCATCTTACCCTGCACTCGACATGGCACACAGACATTTAAGCCACAGTCCAAGCATACGATTCCTTGAGTTAAAACCTTGCTAAAGGCATCTCTTCACCCTGACATGGGAGATCGCATACATACAAGCGTACACATTGTAGAGACACTGAGGATACATATATTCTTGATATAAGTATAATGTGTATAAAGGCATATGTATATATTCATATTCTGACATGTGTAAAAGAGATACAGGTAAAGATGGATATATAGTATAGTATATATAGCAACAGGTAGATAGATATGTCTCTATATGTCAAGAGTCTGTGTATCAGAGTGTATTCAAGCTTCTTTCCTTGACTTTCTCCTTCCATCTCCATCTCCAGGGTTATATTTCACTCATCTTTTTCTCACTCTGTACTCACCAACCTCAGTACATGTCTTCTACTTCCTTTCTGTCTATAATCTCAAGACTTTTCTATAATTTGTTCTCTCTGCCTGAAACATATTTTCTTCTCTCTTTCTTTCACACACACACACACACACACACACACAACTTTTTCCTTGTTATCTTTTGTTTCAAAATACATCACATTAATAGAAAAATTTAAGATACAATGACAGCAAACACTGAGGAACGGATCACCACCGACAACGCAGAGGAAGCGGGTGGGAGGGCCGGGCACGCAGGGCGGGCGGGCGGGCAGGGACCGGCGCGAGCGGTGGAGCGGCGGGGCTCAGCTGAGGTTCCCACCCGCAGCGGGGCAGGAAGGGGAAGCGCTCAGGAGCAGCTCGTCTGAACAGTGTTCGAGGGCTCGGAGCCAGGGGCTGTCCCCAGCTGTCTGTGCCCAGCCTGCGGCGAGCAAGGGCGTCCAGTAAAGGGCGTGTTTGGGGCGCGGACTCCGGCCAAGCAGGTTTGCAGCAGAAATCCATGGAGTCTCTACTACACGCCCCCTAATGCCGTTCTCCTCTCCTACTACTAAGTTTTACTTCTGTTAACTACTTCGTAAGTGCTTGTGATATGCCAGATACTACATGCAGTTCTAGGTGTGGAGCTCACATTAAGCCAAGAGAAAAAGGAGTACCTATTTTAATGGCAATGTATTTCAAGGAGGGAACCCAGATGATAAACAATAAAAATATACAAATCTATGTGTCAGAAATGCATCCGTCATGAAGAAAAATGAAAGAGGTGCAGAAGCTAAGGATTAGAAACACAGAGGTAGGATTCTTCACATGAAAAGAATAGGGAAGGATTCTCTGATGAAATGAAATTTGAGCAGAAATATGAGGTAGACAAAAGTAAGCCTGGCAAATAGATGAGGGAAGGCAGAGAAACCCGCAAGGTCTGGATGTGGTCCTCAGCAGACGCGCATGGTCCTCAGCAGAAAGAAAATATGCCTCCCACAACTACTATACAGATTTAAGGCAGTCCCCATTGAAATCCCAACAGCATGTGTCACAGATCTTGAGAAAAATAATCCAAAAATTCATCTGCAACCACAAGAGACCTAGAATAGTAAAAACAATTCTAGGAAACAGTGACATGGTGGTGGGGTGGGGGGGTGATCATGATCCCCTATTTGAAACCATATCACAAAGCCACTGTGGTAAAAATGGCACGGCCCTGGCAAAGACACAGACCTGAGGACCAGTGGAATGGATAGAAGATCCAGAAACAACTCCAGATACACTAAGCTACCTCGTCTTTGACAAAGGTGCCAAACATCCTAAATGGAGGAAAGACAGCCTCTTTAATAAATGGTGCTGGAAAAACTGGGCTATAACCTGCCAAAGACTAAAGCTAGATCTATCTCTTTCACCATGTACTAAACTAAAATCAAAGTGGATTAGAGACCTAAATTTTTTTTTTTTTTGATACAGGGTCTTGCGTTGTAGTTCAGGCTGGCCCTGAGCTCACTATGGTGCCCAGGCAAGCCGCCGCGAACTCAGCAATCCTCCTGTCTCTGCCTCCCGAGTGCTGGGATGACAGGCGTGAGCCACCACGTCCGGCATTGTGGTATATGGTGTTGATTGTTGGTGGGCGTGTCTCCACGCCCAGCATTATATGTGGTTACCGGGGATCAAACTCGGGTCCTTGAGCTTGCGAGGCAGGCACCGGAACCACTGAGCTAACCCTCCGGCCCTAGAGACCTAAATATTAAAACAGAAACTCTAACCTGCTGCAAAATAAGTTAGGTAGAACTCTTGGAGTCATTCATTGACTTAGGGAAAGACCTTATAAACAAAACCTCCATAGCATGAGAGCTAGCAGAAGAAATCAACAAATGGGATCTCGTCCTACTAAAAAGCCTCTGCACAGAAGAAGAAACCATACGCAGAGCAAAAAGACAACCAACAGTTCGGGAAAAAAGTTTTACTAGCTGTTTCTCAGACAAAGGGCTAGTATCTAGAATATACAAAGAACTTTAAAAAAAATCAGCCCCCCAAATTTAAAGACCCAATTAAAAAATGGGCATCTGAATTGAACAAACACTTCTCAGAAGAAGATGTAAAAGCAGCTAAGAAACATCTGAAGAAATGGTCAGCATCACTAGTCATTCAAGAGATGCAGATGAAAACACCACTGAGACTTCATCTCAGTCCACAAAGAATGGCTGCTATCTCGAAATTAGCCAGTGACAAATGCTGGTGAGGTTGTGGGGAGAAAGGAACCCTTCTCCACTGTTGGTGGGAATGTAGACTAGTACAACCACTATGGAGATTAGTGTGGAGATGCCTCAGAAAACTAGGATTAGAGGTCTCATTTGACCCTGCTTCTCCTTCTAGGGATACACATTAAAGAATTAAAAAATTTATATCACACAGACATTTGTGAACCCACGTTCATAGCAACTCAGTTTGTGACAGCTCAATCTTGGAAACAACCCAAATGCCCAAAGAAGATATGTTGCTTTTATGTATATATTGGAGTATTACTTTGCCATAAAGAATGATAAGTTTGAGTCACTTATACTCAAATGGATTTACCTTGGGAACATACTCATAAGTGAAACAAATAGGTCACAGATGAGTAAATATTGTATCTTTTCTCTGGTATGAGAAACTGAAAGTATAAATGAGTTCTAGAGTTATGATACATACTGTGAAATAGAAGATATCCAAATAGTAAAGGGGGTTAGGAGTATATAAAATGGGGGAAAATGTGATGCTAAAAAAAGGGAAACAAAGCTTATGTATATTGGGGTGGGGTATAGGGTACACAGGAGAATGGGAAAAAATGAGAATTAAGATGTGTCTTATACTGGTACAAATTTTCAATGTTGATTGATGTATATATAAAATGTACCAATAAAAGCAATTAATATTTTTAAGAGTACATAGTAAAAATTATCATAATTATCAATTTTTAAAAAGCTTTTTATTTACAGGGAAAAAGATAACAATGTGGTAGCTGAATTTGTCATGAAGTTTCGATTCGTCAAACGTGGAGAGGCAATGGAAAGCAGAATTCAGGCTATATTACAACAAATGGGTAATTCTGAAAACCTGGAAATAAAGCCTCCAAGTGGGATAACAAGCAAGTACCATTTTTTACATGTCATTTTATTTTAATATATCCCTCCTTGAGACTTTCTCAATTATAAGAGTGGCTTCATTTCTTTGGAATTAGACTTTTTCAAAAGAATACATTAAAAAGGTAAAACATACATGGCTATCTAAGATAAAACATATTAAGTTTTATTTTCAATAGTTATATATATTTTTAAATGTACTATTTTTATTTAAATGGAATAATTTCAATGGAAGGAGGTCTAATTTCTAGCATTCATATTCAGACCTCACATTTCAAGTTGTTCTAAATTGTCTTTTTTGACTGTGACACCTCTAACAAGATTAAAAAGCAAACTACATGCAAGTACATTTTCTTGCCAAAGGGCTTACATTGATCCTTTAAGGAGTGTTGCAATAGGAATTAATTTTAGAGTTTAGAATCTAAGAATATTTTCAGGGTCAGATTTTTACTTTGTAAAATACAAATAATAATTCCTATCCTAATGTCTTAGGGCTGCATTGGGAAAATGTGAAAACACTGAAATTATGTTTTTATTTTGAGGACTGGGGACTTAGCTCAGGTGATATCATGCCTACTTTAGAAGCACAAGAGCCTGAATTCTATCCCCAGTAGAGCAGAAATAATAATAGTAATAATAAGAAGTGATTTTTTTTTTTTTGAGACAGGGTCTGGCTTTGTAGTTGAGGCTGGCTCTGAGCTCACTATGTAGCACAGCCAAGCCTCAAACTCAGCAGTCCTCCTGCCTCTGCCTCCCAAGTACTGGGATGACAGGCATGAACCACCACACCCGGCACTGTGATATATGGTACTGATTGTTCATGGGTGTGGTAACTCATTGTATTGTGGTTACCGGGATTGAACCTGGGACCTTGCACTTGCTAGGCAGGCACTGGAACCACCTCCCAAGGCCTCATAATCTAGTTGAAGCAAAAGATAACCCAATGCACTGGGGATTTAGCTCAAGTGGTACCACGCCAACCTTGGATGCACAAGGGCCCAAGTTCAATCCCCAGTACTACAAAAAAAAAAAAAAAAAAGGAGAGATAACCCAACCCAAAATAGCAATCAAGATCACAGACTTGATAATCCAGGAAATATGTATGGGTGAGCACGCAGTAGAAAACACCACTAAGGAAATCCAGGAAAAGAAAAGACCTGCATGTTTGGTGTCTATCAGCAAAAAGCAGAAGGCCAGACTTTGAAGTGTGAGTAGTATCCCATATTTTGAAATGAGAGAAAGAAAACTGACAGGTAAGAGGACATGGAAAGAAAAAAATAATCTGTACATAACAGGATGTTTCGACAGAACAATGAAGGGAGGCTTGCTGAACAATTCACAGGTGTCTCTGTCACCATCATCTTCACTGTCACCAAAGCACTTATTTAAAGAGCTCTTACTATTTTTGAGGCATAGCTTTAAGTGTCCTGAATGCATCCTGGCCTTTACTTAGTCCTCACAATCTGCATATTCCACAGACAGTTTTGCTCTGTCATTTAAAAAAGGCAGATAGTTTCCCCAGGTTCAGACAGCACATGGGCATTCAGACTTTTTTTGAGTTTAAATTCAGAATTTCCTCTGCTGATAACTTCTGAGATTCTCTCTGGTAAAATTACTCACTCTCTTCTACTCCCTTCCACTCTGCATCTGAATTTGTTTGAATAGTCTCTTGATTAATTATACATGTAAATAATGTGAACCCAGAACCCCTATATTTTGCTCACTGTTGTACCTTTGGCACCTCAAATAATATCAGTGGAGCAATATATACACACATCAGTATATACTTAGAGTATGTTTTCATAACTGAACAGTTAGCTTCACTTATAATATGGCTCACACCATATCTCTGTGGCTCACTTATGCCTCTGTTTCCCCAACTAAACTGAGTGACTTGAGAGCAAAAATATGTTTTAAGTATTTGATAAGAAATTTAAGTAAAAACCTTAGTGTATATAATGATAAATTGTGGGAAAATTGTAAACAGATTTTTTTTTTTTTACTTTTTGAGACAAAGTCTCCCTTTGTCGCTCACTATGTAGCCCAGGCAAGCCTCAAACTCAGAAATCCTCCTGTCTCTGCCTCCTGAGTGCTGGGATTACAGGCGTGAACCACCACGCCTGGCTGTAAAGAGATTTTTAAAGCACATGATTTAGCACTTCTTTCAGCAGATGTGGAGTCTGGGAATCTGCATTTCAGCCTTATCTGGTTGTCTGAATACTGCACTTTAAGATATCAAGGTGGAATTATTTTAACTTTTATTTTGTTGATTATTCATTTTTTCTCTCTCCCTGTTTCCTTATCTAGCAATTACTAACCAAGATATAGAAAGTATTTTGACTAAAGGTAAGTTTTGAATTTATTTTGTAAATATGCTTTGCCAAAATAATAGGAGTCAAAAGTGCCAGTGTTTCATCCTCTTGGCCAGAGCAGTGTCTGCAAAGCTGAAGTCCTTAGTCTGAGGTCACTGAGGTGGAGCTTGTAGGAATAAGACACTGATGACCCAACTGCCGCATGGAGTCATGTTTGAGCTATTTCAGCACCCTGTAGGCAAAAACAAAACACCCACTAGGTACTCAAGATTGGACTGTGGCCATTGTCTTGGTATTCTGGGAATCTTTTACTTCCCTGCTGCTTTGATGGCATTTATATAGAGTTGTAGGATACATTTCATTGTACTATTTGTGTAACATCTCCTGAGTACTATGCTTTTTTTTGTGGACTCAGGCTAATCATGAGGTATGATTAAAAGAAATAAGTTTTTAAGAGTCTTATGTGGAGGGACAGTCACTAAGGTCAACACCATCTCTATAATTTCAGGCTAAGACAGCAAAAATATAGTTCCTAGAAAAACAAAATATACTCCACAGACCAACAGATTAGAAATGAAAAGTAGTTCAGTGTACTGGTATTTCTGGCCCATCTCAGAAACAGAATTGTGCTACTCCATGAGTGCTTTTCAACTTCATTAATATTTAACTTGGTATTATTTTGAATAAAAATGTGCTTAAATAATTTACTAGGAAGTTTACTTGGAGGAAGCAGCACCTGAACCTAAATTCTACATATACTATTGATGGAATTCTGGTTCTCTATTGGGGAATTTGCAAGAAAAATATGACTTTGAGTGGTGATCCTACTATTTTTCTTTTTTCTTTTTTAGTTTTTCTGGGAGTCAGTGTCTTGCTTTGTAGTTCAGGTTAGCCCTGAGCTCACTATGTAGCTCAGGCAAGCCTTGAACTCACAGCCCAGGAATGGAAATTGGTGGTGGTTCATACCTAATTTCTTAGACTAGAGAACAACAATTCATAAAAATTGTTATTAAGAGGAATTGAGTAATTGGCTCACCCCATTCTTTTTTGACCTCAGTTACTGGAGTACCCATAGGCTTCTTGAAACACAAACAAACGTAGATTTCAGATACTAAAACCTCTCAGTCACCCTAGAGAACATTTTGTGCTCAAGAGGAATTCTGATATGTCCCTGGGTGGGAGTTTGGAAATTGGCATTTTTAGCAAGCTCCCAAGGAATGCTCATGCTACAGAGCCACAGACCACATTGAGGAGGCCTTCCAGCGAGAGAAAAAAACTCGCCAGGAGCCTGTGGTTGAGCTAGAATAAAACATTGGCGTCTATCACCCCTCCCAAGCCACTCCAAACCATTCTGAAGCTATTCTGGAAGTCAAGTCAAAGCCCACATGCCCATTAAGTTCATAAATCTTCTCTAGAATGCAGTCAACAGGCACAGAATTGACACATGTTATTCCAAAAGCACAGTCTATTGAATTGCTCTGGGAAGTTTAGCATGTCCTGGGGAAAAAGACAGAAGGCCGTAACTGCTGGAGGAGGCCTGCCAGCACCACCAGCACGTAAGTGACTCAAGGGAACGGTGCACTGTCTCCTGTCACATTCATTCCCTGTTCTCCTCAGCGTGCGGGGCCCGTGCAGACCTGATCACACTGTCCGCAGAGAGGGTCATTGGAGGCTCTCAGGCTGCGGAGAGTGACTGGCCATGGCAAGTCAGCCTGCAGCTCAACGGCGTCCACGAGTGTGGAGGGGTCCTGATCAGTAACATGTGGCTCCTGACAGCCGCTCACTGCTTCAAACGGTGAGGCCACAGCTGCTCCGCTTCGGGAACCAGTCAGGACAGACGGGGACCTGCAGGCGCCACCACTGCTCCTAGGACTAAATGGGATTGAATTGAGCCCAGAAGTAATTCAGTCCAAAAACTGACTGGTCCTGGCTGGGGATTTAGCTCAGGTGGTACCGTGCCAACTTTGGATGCACAAGGGCCTGAGTTTGATCCCAGGTATCACAAAAAAATAAATAAATAAAACCACTTACTGGTCTTCTATTTCTAAATATGAAAGTGAAAGTGCATCTCTCCTTTAACTTGATAGTTTTACTGGTAGGTCTCTATTTGAGGTAATCCTATACCATCAAGGGAAATAACAAGTTTATATGTCAGAACATTTAACTTAAATCCTAGATGGGCAAATTTCAAGATTTTGCTGACTTTCCCCCTGCCTCTTTTTTTTTCAATTAGTGATAATATTATAAATTATGTCTGAGTGTTATTTGTAACATTGAGTACACTAATGTAAACATTTGTTAATTTTTTGTGTGGGAAATTTGCATAATATCATGGAAGCTGATCAGCAAGGTAATGGCTGACCTAAAGACTTCCTAATGCAATAAATTTGTATATCCAAAAAATGATCGAATATTTACGATGAGCACAGAATTATGCATTACAGAAGGTACTAATATAAATAAAACACTACCTTGCCTTCAGGGAGCTTACACTCTAATGATGGAGTTAGATAACACAAAAAGTGATCACCGATAATAAGTAGCTTTGATAGAATGAATTTAGACAATTTATAAGAATCTTAATAGAGATAACTAAAAATTTTTCTTTAGACTAGATTATAAGCGGCTAGTGGAGAGTAGGTTGCATAAATTGAGCCTGTTGGCCTAACAAAAGAACACACTAATAGGGTTTTATATGTCAGCCTGATGAGATCTGCTAATTTCAGACTTATCTAATTACTGAGCAGTCTAGACCACACAACTTTCGGGAACTAAACTCAAAAGATTGCTCAGAAAAGTGGCAGAGAGCTCAGGTGTACCTTTTGCCATATCTCTTCACTTCTCATATTTTTTCTGTAAATTGCTGCTGTCTAAAGTCTACTCCATTTACCTCATACCCAGAATCCCCCACTGTCTAACTAATCCAAATTTATTTCTCAAAGCTTGGACTTTGAGTTTGAAGATAACAGTATTTTTCTCTTCCTGTCAACTCGGTCACATTTCCCCACCTATGAGTACTGTTCAATCCATGGGTTTTCCTGAAAAACTAATATACCTTCCAAATCTCCATTTTTCCCTATTGAATTCTATAGTTCATTCACAGCATATTTTTCCCAATACTTTACAATTTCTTTCTTTTAGTTCCATGTTAAGCAAGTGCTTTATCACTGGACTACACCTCCAGCACCCTTTTTTTGACAAGGTTTTGCTAAACTACCCAGATTGCCCTGAATTTGTAATCCTCCTGCCTCAGCCTTCCAGTAACAATACACATTAGATACTCATTGTTATCATTTCTATTTCTTAGTTACAGGCAAGGTGGGGTATCTTTTCATATCTCTAGAAGCTGTTTGGGCTTCACTTTCCATGGATTGGCAGTTAATATCTTTGCCTATTTTATAATGGTCTCCTGGCCATTTATTGTAGCCTACATGTTCTTGGGTATATCCTACAAAATTCTAGATATTAAATATTCTAAATACTTTCTCATGGCTTCTTACCCACCTTTTAAATTTGTTCATAGTATATTTAAATGTGACTTAATGAAATCCACTCATTTGTTTTTCTTATGGTATATGTTTTGAAGTTTTAGCTAAAAAAATTCTAATTCCTAGCTCACAATATTAAATTCTGAACTTCCTATATTTATTGCATTACTGCATTCTCTCTTTTTTCCCATATACATGCAGATAAACATGTATGAAGGCACATAGACCACTTATATAAGACCTTATAAGTTTCTTGAATAGGAGAGTGTAAAATAGGAACAGATAGATCAAAGAGATTTGTGTTTTGCTAATCATCAAAGTGTTAGAATATCCTTATTAGGTTAGGAAATTCCAAGACATATTTGGTGAAATATTTTTGTGTTTCTTTAGACAAATGACCATTCATCCAGTGTGCGAGGAGTCCAGCATGTTCACTAGCTTGTAATATAGGAATATACAGCAAAGAGATGACAGTCAAGTAGTTCCCAGACTGCCCAGGTGGGATCTGGCAAATACAGAGTCCGAATGCTCGCAGTGATTATAATTCCTATGTCAAGCAGCATGTTTTCATATCCCTTTAGTAGTCACGATCCGGAACAATGGGTGGCCAGCTTCGGTGTCTCCACACGATTCCCTAAGGAGAGAGTGAGAGTGAGGAGCATTTCCATCCACAGCGACTACAGCCTCACGACCCACGAGAACGACATTGCGGCCGTTCAGCTGGACAGGATCATCACCTTCACCAAGGATATCCACCGGGTGTGTCTCCCTGAGGCCGCCCAGAGTGTCACACCTGGTTCTCCTGCTTATGTCACAGGATGGGGATCAATGGCTTATGGTGGTAAGCGTCTCAAGAAAAATAAAACAAACTTTAATAAAACAAAAAAAATAAAACAAAATTTAACAATAACACAGGCTCCTGCTACTTAAGATAGATAGATAGATAGATAGATAGATAGATAGATAGATAGATAGATAGATAGATAGATTCATTCATTCATTCATTCATTTGGAAACATCTGGAAGACAGACAGGTTCTCTAAATGAAATCATCTTATACTCTGATCAGCCAAAGCACTGGCTGGTCCTGTTTCCTCAGCAGTAATAAAGAAAGCAAAGAAAAGCAAAAACTCTATAGGTAGTATTCTTAAGTACTATTAGGGACATGTCAAGAAATGAGTTCTTTACCAATCCAGAGATTCTGTAGGACTCAAGTGGCTTCACCATAAAGAAAAGAGAAAGGGTAAATAAATACTAAGGACAGTAGCTAATATTTAACAACCCTAAGGTATTAATTTCCTTTCAGGGTGTTCTGGAATGAAACTATGATCTCTGCTAGGCCTGCAATTCTATATATACATAAGCATTACTCACACTTGTTTATCGAGTAAATAAAATTAAAGGACAGTATAAAAGAACAGTGAGAGTCTAGCTACAAAACCAATGAGAAAATAAGTGTGTCCACCAGGAGACAGAACAGCAGTGCCCACAACGCCCCTGGACTTTGACCTTCTTCTCAGTGCAGAGCACAGAGCCTTAACTACCTCCAGAAGAAGCTTCCTCTGTGCTCTTTTGCCTCAAGTAAGTTGGAGTCACAGGTACAGTTTGTGTTCGGTGTGAAAAACTTAAACAGCACTATTCTGAAGGAGCAATGAATAGCAATAAACATACAATGAACTAGGTCTCGGCCTGGGAAACCAAACTGATTTCAAGATTCAGCAGAGTCAATCAGTGTGTAATTTAACAGCTACTGGTCACTTTTCAGACAGTAAATTTGTTTTCTCTAAAAGGCTAACTGTATCACAAAAGTAAAGCGAAAGAGGAAAAACGAAAAGAAAAATTCACCTGTCTAAAGGAGTTACCTTTCTTTCTTGAGGGAATGACAGCTGGCAAGAAACGACTACAAACATCCTCAAATGCCTTCCTTGACAAATAGGGAGTCATGTTTGGACTACATATATTCCTTTTCTAGTTTAAGGGTTATTAATTTATATATCCTGAAATATATTTTACCTCTGCCTTTATACTAAACTACCTCTGCCTTTATACCAAACAGGCAACGTAGTCACAAATCTACGGCAAGGACAAGTCAGAATAATAAGTAACCGTGAGTGTAATGCGCCATCCAGATACAACGGCGCCATCCTTCCCAGAATGCTGTGTGCTGGGCTGCTCTCGGGGATGGTGGACGCATGTCAGGTGAGCCAGGCTCCCCCTCGGGCCTACGCGGACAGCTCCCGGGCACCACAGGGCACTGCAGCAGGCGTACCATGCTGGGCAGAAAGGGCACGGTTCGGACGCCCTGCCCTGATCCTCGCAAAACTCATCATCAAAGTTTTACAGATAAAATTATCTAACCAAGTTTTTCATGGGAAAAAACCCAACACTGAATTGCTATGGAATGGTGAAATAAAAACACTTTTGCATAGAGTACCAGATATATAGTGGTATAGTAATAGTAATATAAACTCCTAAGTTGCTGACAGTAAATTCCAAATATGCATTAGGAAAAATGTGAGTAACGAAAATTACTCATGAAAATTAAAGTAATGAAAAAGTTAGTTATCTTGATTTAATTATTCCACATTAGATTTATAAACAGCATTATTTTTCATCCCATGTTTATATAATTATTGTCTACTTACAACAAAAAAATTAACTTTTCAAGATCAACAAACAATAATGAAATTTTTAAATAAGTCCTGAGGCACCTTCAAGATAGAACATTTATGCAAAATCCTATCTGAGTCATAAGACCTCCCACAATTGTGTAAGAGCACAAATGGAAAAGAAACCATTATATCTAGGCTATAGTTTTTAATCAAATATGCAAAAGTAAATAATATGTACTCACTTTGCAGTAATTGGAATAAAACCTAAATATTAAATACCATTATTAATGTTCTTTAATGCTCTTGTATTGGACATCCAATGTCATACAGTCACAACAACTGCTACTTAGTGTCAGACATTAGGCACTTTTTAAAATACTGTTTCATTCAGAAATCCCCTACTGTTTTCCTGGTAGAAATGTATACAGAAAGATAAGGTTGGTTTTTCCCGTCAAATGTTACTGACTTTCATATTTTAGAGTAAGTAGTACTTATAGTTTATACTAGAATCTCAATCCATGAGCTTTTTCCCCCAAAGTGAAACATTTTATCAGCTAAAAATTGTGTGTAGATGGAGCATATTTGTCTCTTAATTTCCAAGACACTATTACCCACTCGGCCCTTTAATCCCTCTAAGTGGAGATTTCTCTGTAGTCAGGAATGTTTGCTGACCTTTCTGTTTCTTGTTACTGCTCGTCCTGAACATCAACTCACATTTTATGAGTTTTTCCAAGAATTCACCCATCACATAATAGCATACATACCTCCGCACCGACAATTTCAGGTCTACTTACGAGCATTGAGGAAAATTGACTTAAGACATGCTCGAGACTTAGAAGGGTGTTACCCAGCCAGGGTGGTAACACCCCATAATCCTTGCACCCTGCAAGGCTGGCACAGGGGAGCCATGTTGGAGCCCAGCTTGGGCAACTAAATGAAATTCTGTAACTTAAAAAAAATGTAAAGGCTGGAGATCTAGCTCAGTGAAAGGCCATGAGTTAAATCCCCAGTACTACCGAAAAATAAAATACATGAAAAGGTATTGCTCAGGCTTTATTTACTATGCTGCCACTTGCTGTTTATATAAATTCTGCTTTTCTTTGAGCCCTGTTCAAGCCATTACTCATCATGAAAAGTTCCCTGTGTTCCACCACAGGCTTCCCTGATTTTGTTTGTGTCTCAAAAAAAAAAAAAAATAGCCCTTTCCTTTCTTTAATTCTTTCACTCACGCAGGCTTTCATTAATTCAACACCTGTTCACCAATGTGCCCATTAGCTCAGACACTCCCGCTGCCTGTTCACTGCGCCTGCGCCTCTCAGGTGCCCGGCCTGGAACAGAGGACGGAAGCTGGAGGGCCGCCTCTTCCGTCAGGGAGTGCAGCCGCGCGCACAGGAGCAGCTGGCGCGCCCCCTACCTCCCAGCTGCTCGCCCGCTCTCGCCAAGGCGTCCTGAGGCGCGCTTGCTGGTCGGGGAGCGCGGACACTAGGTGGAGGCCACAGTGGCTGTGGCGCTTCATCCGAAGGAGGGAGGCGCCGGCCCGCGCAGGGCCTTCCGGCCACGCTGGTGACTCCCTCGTGGAGCCTGCTGCCCTCCACACCCAGCACTCACCAGGTCCAGGAGAGGTCAGCAGCCAGAGCATCAGAAGAGCTTCCCTAGACACACACCTGCTGGTAGCAGCTGGCTTTACCGCTGCCTCAGTGTGCCCGGGGTGCTTTGTGGGGTAAACTCGTTTTATCGCTGAGAAAACACTACTTACTGTGAAGAAGTCGAGGCACAGAGAGTTGGTAAATAGCTCATGAAGTTCCCATAGTTGCTAGGGGGGCTTCGAACCCGAGACACCTGCTCCTGTTCCCACAGAGTCACCGTCACGCAGCCTGTCAAATGTGCTGAATCTGCCTCCCACAGCAGACTGTTACATGGATTAATATTTGCTGGTTGTCTGCTGATTACAATTGGCTGGCAAATATTCCACAGGAGTGTTTTACTTGTTGCCATGTTAATTTTTTTCACCAAAAGAATATTTTTTTTTCCTTTTTTGAGACAGGGTCTTGCTTTGTAGTTCAGGCTGGCCCTGAGCTCACTATGTAGCCCAGGCAAGCTTCGAACTCAGCAATCCTCCTGCCTCTGCCTCCCGAGTGCTGGGATGACAGGCATGAGCCACCACGCCCGGCACTGTGGTATGTGGTGTTGATGGCTGGTGGGCGTGAGTCTCCACGCCCAGCATTGTATGTGGTTACCGGGGATTGACTCAGGGCCTTGCGCTTGAGAGGCAGGCGCCGGAACCACTGAGCTAACCCTCCGGCCCCAAAAGAATATTTTTTGAAGATAATATTATGCAAGATGCTAGAGCAGACAAGTGAAACTTCTAGAAACTGGTTCATTGAGTAAGTACTTTCTTAGCAGCTGCTATGTGCTACAGCTCAGGTTGCAGCAGTGTCCAGAACAGCAGAACTTTCTACTGCCTAGTGGACCTTGCGGTAGAGCTAGGAAAATAGAGACGGGACAAGTATCGGAACACAGTGAGTCTCGCAGAAACGTGCAGCTGCCTAAACGAGGGAACCTGACAAGGGGGGCTAAGTCCGCAAATCAGCTTTTGCAACTCGATGCCGAAGCAGTGGTGGAGCCCTAACAGAAATGTGGGCACAAGTGAGAGACGGTGGAGCCCAGAGGTAGAACGGGGAGGGGAGAGGATGGGGCGGGAGCCGGGGCCCAGGGCAGGGGCAGCTCGGACAGGCGGGAGGCGCTCAGGCGGGAGGCGCTCAGGCGGGAGCCCAGGAGCCCGCGCAAGCGGCTTCTCGTCTTCTCAGACTTGCCGAGGGACAACCTGGACACCAGACGGATTTCAATAGTTTCTGCGTCACTCAGGACACTGCCTCAAAAGGAAATAGGCTGATCGTAGGGATAGAATGGATATGACTTCCTCTGCCGTCAGAGAAATAAACTCAAGATTTGGGGTTTGTCTTCGCTTGCAAGTAATCAGTCGTTCTGTTTCCTTCAGGGAGATTCTGGTGGCCCACTCCTGCAGGAAGACTCCCGGCGCCTGTGGTTCCTGGTGGGGATAGTGAGCTGGGGCTATCGCTGCGGGGTGCCCGATATGCCCGGAGTGTACACTGCAGTGAGCGGATACCGAGACTGGATTAAACAAGAAACCGGGATCTAGTGAAATAAGTGTTTCTGTTGCAAAGTGGTCGAGCGCAATAAACGTGACCTGCTGCAAACTCTGTATACAGATGGCCCTGTCTGAAATTCCAAAGCTTTACTTCTGAGCAGAGAAATAAAACTGTAATTGTTTTATTTTTACATCCTCTTGCAAAGTATAGTAGGATAAAACAATTTAATCTTCCTTTAGTATTATAGATTTTATATTTTCTCAAGAGAAGCCAACAAATATCGGATAGTACTTAAGCCATGTGTCAGGGGACACATGTTAAACTAAATGTAGAGTGAACAATTTTATGACGTTTTGATGTATGCTATCAGTAAGAAAAACAGTCACCACCATGAGAATGTCTACTACAGCAATCTAGACAAGTGTCAAGGATCAGAAGGGGTCTCTGAGGATGGCTCATGGAAACTGATAAGTGAAATAAATATAGAAATGGGGAAAAAGAAGCATCAAAATAACATTCAAGATGTAAATAATAGGAGGATGCAAGAAAATAATAATTTAGAATTTTTGCTTATTAATATTTTATAGGATACATCATAAAATTTTAAAAATGAAACCATCGCCCAGTTCTATAGCAATCATTATCCTGGGAGAACATGTTCTAGAGGAGCTCTCATGAATTTCAGGTATTTGGAAACTAAGATAGACTAGCCCTCAAGTGAGGCCAAAGGAATTATAAATAGTTTTGATGTTAACTTTTATTAAAAATACCTTTTATTTACATACAGAAGCTGTATTTCCTCCTACACAGAAAAACACAGGATATGTGCTTACAGCCAGCTCAGGTGCCTTTAATTTTTAATATTTTTAACCACTAAAGAAGAGTGAGTTAGAGATTTGATTATCAGGAAGAACTTCTCTGAAGCAACTTCCCACAAATACCCTTTATTCCTGAGAGTACAAGGGTTCTCAATAGCTAAATATAAGTAATGAATTGAGGGGCCAGAAGTTTAGCTCAGTGGTTCCGGCTCCTGCCTTGCAAGCACAAGGTCCTGATTTTTATCCCGGTAACCACATACAATGCTGGGCGTGGTGACTCACGCCCACCAGCAATCAGTACCACCTACCACAGTGTAGGGCGTGGTGGCTTCACGCCTGTAATCCCAGAACTCAGGAGGAAGAGGCAGGAGGATTGCTGAGTTCCAGGCTTGCCTGGGCTACATAGCGAGCTCAGGGCTAGCCTGGACTGTAAAGCGAGACCCTGTCTCAAAAAAAAAAAAAAAAGTAATGAATTGAAAGGTAAATAGAAAAAAGAAGGAAGAGTTAGTTTCCAATGAGAAGGGTAAAAGAACTTGATATGAATAAAATCATTTTGGGCAGAGGAGAATCTCTCCCTCTTCTCTCTCTCCCTCCCTCCCTCTCTCTCTCTCTCTCTCTCTCTGTCACACACATACACACACCACCACCACCACCACCACCGCCACTATCAAAATATATTAAGTACAATCCATTAAATAAAAATTCCGGGGCACAGCAATCTCTATAATCTGAATGCTGAATTTTGCAGAGGTTTTACGGGCTCCTGGAATAGCTAAAGCCTAGTGACACACAGACCATCTAGGTGTCCAGATTCCCTCCTAAAAGCTGCCTACAGCCGGGTGTGGGAACAGTGCTACACACTGTAATTGAAAGCCTTTTGCTTTTCCTGCTGTAAAATTGTGAAGGGATCTATATTAAAACAACCTACTCTGAAAGGAAAGCAGATGAAAATATAGCCGACTCCATAAAGAACATATTTGTTGTACTTTACTTCACATAAACTACTTGACAGCCTTTCCCTGCCTGATTCTTTATGGAAGCTACATGGCTGAAGAACAATCCGAAACAATTTATTTAATTGGTTCTACAATGAGAGACCTGCGAAGCCACTCCAAGGGTGTGGCCCTTCCTGCTGCCCAGAATCAAGCTCTGCCTGAGGCCAGCGCCAGCCTGACACTCCCCACTGCAGCCCGTGAGGACCTGACTGACAGGCCGGAGCCAGCCTCCGGGGAGTGCAGCCGTGGTGTACACGTGTGTTTGCATGTGCCATCACACATCACAGGCATATTTATGGTCTTATATATTAAAAACTACTAAAAGTATTTATTTGGCAGAAAATACAGCAATTACTTATTGAAAAGAATAAAAACTTACTTAGCAAAATGTATGTATTTTTATGAACATATCGAAAACCAAAGGCTTACTTCAGACCTTCCTACTCCCAGTTCCCGGGATGAATCAGAAAACGAATGTGCGAGAATTCAGGGACACTCCCCAGTGGGCATCCAGTGGCCAGGTGTGCGGGGGGCAGACACATGGCTGTGTGGGGCAGTCCTGCCTCAGTGAGAACGTCTGCGCATTCTCACAACTGCAAAGCTTTGCTCCTCCATTTTGGTGGCCAATGGTACTACTGCAAATGTATTTGGGTTGTTTGCAGTTCACAAGGTATTATGTAAATTTGAAGGAATCATAAACATTTATTACCTTGGTAAAAATAAAATGGGGGGGGCACTTTTCTGCAACTTCAGTGATTTCATGAAAACAATTTGGGATTTATGGAGACAAAGAGATTTACAAATCGTTTCAGCTATTAAAAACTCATACTGAAAATTCACAGCATAAATTTAACCAAGAAGAATCCTGTTCAACACATAAAAAGAAAACATATTAGCCAATTTTAAAAAGGACAAATAAAGTGAATATGTGATGTTCGAAACAGGTTAAAAATAGTGTACTGATACAAACTGATACCAGAATTAGCCCAGAATCCTTACAGCAAACATTTACAGTATCTATTGTGCCAACTGGAAGTCTTCCTTAGAGCAAACCAGTCTGTCATGCAGCAGCCACACTGTGCTCCAGGACACCAGACAGGAGTGACACCAAAAGAGGCAAGGCTTCGCCAGGGAACACTCCGAAGAGGCGACACTACAAATTCTGAAGTATAATAGAACAAGGAAAATGATATTGAATACTATATTTATTATAAGATAAATAGAAAGATGGAAAAGGATCCTAAAAACCTTATAAAAAATACTTTTAGGGACAGAGATTTAGCTCAGTGGTTCTGGCGCCTGCCTACCAAGCCCAAGGACCCTGGTTTGATTCCCAGTAACCACATACAACAATACCGTGCGTGGTGACTCACGCCCACCAGCAATCAGTTCCACACACCAAATGCTGAGCGTGGTGGCTCACGCCTATAATCCCAGCACTCTGGAGGCAGAGGCAGGAGGATTGCTGACGTCAAAGCTTGCCTGGGCTCCATAGTGAGCTCAGAGCCAGCCTGAACTACAAAGAGAAGCCCTGACTCAAAAAAAAAAGCCAAGTTACAGTGACCACAAGAGAAAATAAGAAATGTATCTTTTACAAAACAGTAGAACAAATACATTGATGACCTCAAGGCAGAAAAAGATACATATTAAAGAGGCTGAAAAAATGGTATTATAACAAAAAATGCTTTAATGTGAAAAAACTATACATGTGTTTTATTGAAGATAAAATGTTTCTCATTCAAACGACACTATTTCAGGAAAAATAAGGATAAAATAACAGTAAGAATACCATACTGACAGTTGTGGAGGACACAAAATGGATATTCTGGGAATACATGCACATGGACAGGAATATTCAAAAGAAGCATTATTTATAACTGCCATCACTGAAAACAACCCAATGTCCAGATCTGGTTATATTCACACAATAGGATATGAAATAATAAAAATTAATAAAACAGATTTATATCTATTAACAGGTAAATCGTAAAAACACAAAATTGGGCTTGGTGACACACAACTTTAGTCCCAGCTTTCTAGGAGACTAAAGCAGAAGGATGGAAAACTCAAAGCCAATTTAGCAAAATCTGCCTAAAATTTAAAAAAAAAAATTGTAAAAGAAGGGTAGGGGATGTCGCTGAGGGCAAAGGCCTTACATTCAATCTCCAGGACTTTCCCCAAAACAAGTCAAATGAAAGAAGCCAGTCACCAAAAAAAATGCATTTAGTATGACTCCATTTTTATACTGCTTATAAGTCAATCACAAAAAGCTGATAAAAATCAAGGAATTGATTATCAGAAATACAAGACAATGACTCTTTCAGGGAAGTGAGGAGGAGAGGAGAATGAAGAGCGGGTCCAGTTTGTGAGCAAAGTTCCAGGACACTCTGCCCCGTCATGAGTCTCTGACTTGCACTTTGTGCTTCATTGTTTTCTGGTCATGTAAAGTTTTCACATTCTAGTGCAGAACATTTCTGATGTCCCAGCAGTGGTTAGAAATCGATAACTCTAAGTCATACAGGAAAGGACTCCCAAAGAAAATACATAAAACCCTCTGCAAAACTCTATATCATGTTGGATAGCAGGAAAGGCATCTTACTCATGATCTGCATTAAACCTTAATAATCACTTCCATCTGAATTTTTATGCCTCTAGCAGGCTTGTCTGCCAATGTGTTATTGTCTGCTAATGTGTTAAGTACTTCTATGTTCATATTTCTGTCCAGATTTCTGGTTATACTTTTTCTTCAATGAGCAATTTTCTTAAAGTATAAGTTTTTAAAGATAAAGTATAATAAATTAAAAACATACATGTATTTATAATCCTATTTGGAATAAGATATAAGATTAAATGATTCAAAATGATCACTAGTTATATTTGTGATAATGAAATAAAAATTAAAATACATAAATGCTGGAATTTATTGGTGACTAAATTATTTGTAAAATTATTTAGAAAGACACTTAACGAATTGCCCACTTTATTTTCCTGGCAAATTTTTACTTCCCATTGTCAGTCCCTCTTTACAAAAGGTAATAAAATTAAGATTAGTACACTATAGCCTTCATCTTTACAATGACTTAAAGAGAAATCAAATCTCTTAATGATGTTCATATTTAAAACAAAGCAATTTATTTCCCTTTTTCTGGTTCTCCTGGACCACAAAACCCAGGATACAGCCAGGGTTTCCTACCAGCTATTTCCTTACTTGATTTGCCACAAGGAAAGAAAACTATCCACTTTAGAGGTCACATCCATGACTTCAGAACACTACTATTTGAAAAGGTAGATAAATCCAGTAAACTTTTTAGATAATACTAGATGTTTAGATGTTCGGCCTCTCAGAGAGAAAATATCAGAACCTTCCCTAAATTTGTTATTTCCTCTCACTTTTTAATGTGTCATGCAAACATATATATTCTCATTAAAGAAATACTTTTAAGGCCGGAGATCTAGCTCAGTGGTTCTGGCACCTGTTTAGTAAGTGCAATGTCCCTGGTTGGATCCCTGTACCACAATACTGGACATGATGACTCACACCCACCAGCAATCAGTACCACAATGCCAGGTGTGGTCTTCAGCCAGTGGGTCTTTCTCTACCTGGCCATATTAATCTCCTTTTATTTTTATAAGCTCTGAATTTTCTGATGTTTGCCCAGACCTGTCTCACATGAATTTTTACAACTTCACATCACCTTGGCCTTGGGCTGCCAACTTAAATGCCTTTTAAACATTGATATATCTTTGTTTTATTCTGTGTGGTTTCCTCACTGCTAATGAAATTTTCCTTCATAAAATGTTTCTATTTGAAGGTTGGATAGGAAAGAACATATATTTTTTTTACCTACTTTTAAAAGAAATCCCTTTTAAAATTCTATCTACAAAAGTGTCTGTAAAAAATTAAGAGAAAAAATACTTCTTAATTTTAAAAGAATGTGTATACATAATAGAAGGGAAAATTAAAAACATAGCAGTTATCAATTTCCAAATTCCTTCAGTTTTCACCTAAATACTTGATATAATTTTAGTTAGTTTAGTCATAATATGAAGCACCTCTTGCATTGTTCCGTATTTAGTTTATATTTTATGTTCAGTATCATTCAGTGCTGCTCCATGATAATTAACAAAAGGTATTAAGGTTTCATTTACCTTATACATCAACACAGAAATTAAAGATAATATTAAAATTAGGTTCTAAAATTTCAATCCAGTTATCAGTTCATTAACTGATTTTAATGACAGCTTTTAAAATGAACATAATTGTTATAATTAAAAGGGAAAGGAGAAAAAGAAAAAAAAACAGAAAAAAAACTTTCATTTTTGAAAGTGTTCTAATAAATGTTAGGTTGATAGAGAACTTTCAAATATATAAAATTAAGGATTTTAAGAGGGATTTTAGGATTATAACTGTCCACCATTCTTCTAGGGCATCTGTCTACAAAAAATCTCTTGAAAGTATAATCCTGTTTTTCCTAAAATATTTCTAAATGTCTCATTCCTGAACTCCCACCCACAATACAGGATTAGCTCTTGCTTCTGTGTTCAATAGTGCTGTTGCATATGACAGTGCTTACTTGAATGTTTTAACTGCCAACTTGACTGCCTTTACTGTAAGATTGTAAACAGTTCATTGTGTTATTTGTAATTCTATAATTAACATAATGCCAACCCCATAGTAGGTGTGCGATACATATTTTTTGATAAGTGAAGGAAGAAAAAATATCTTGTATCTGGATATTTTTACCATTCTAGCACAACAATTCAGGGAGATTTCCACCTGATTCCCTGTCTAATATATGCAAACCTCTATGAAATTTGTATTGTAAGATACTGTGGGTCTCCTAAAGATGATGAGATTCAAGTGACAATGCACTATTTTGAGAATCTCAAAAAGAGAAAAGAGAATTAATTAAACTCTGAAGGATGAATAGGATTTAAATAGACAAATTAGAGTGGGAAGAATACAATAGGTACTTTAAATACATAGACAAGAGTCTAATGTTCAAGTAAATATAATTAATGAGAAATATTTAAAGACTGTAGATAGATCTGATCAGCATACTACTAATACCTGACATGCAAACAGCCAATATGATTCTTTTCATTCTAATATAAACAGGATTCCTCTGGTTATTTTGTACAATACATGTTTTAGGAAGAAAGTTACATAGGTAGGACAATGATTCTTCCTAATTATAAACGAGGTTGTGTACCTTTAACCAAGCCTGTTACACAGGAGGTCTTCCCTGCCAGCACGGACCCCAGCTCCTCCATGCCTGTGTTCCTGGCCTCTGGCAAATTCTTTTCTTTCCATCCCAGATGCCTAAACTTTAAGGTGTGTCTCACCTCGTCTGCAAACCAATATCAAAATTGGCTGCCAAAACCCAGAATGCTGTCCAAAACTTTAGAGAATTACTCGGTAAGCCCATATCTTTATAAATTATAAATCATCACCCTGCAGATTTCAGAGTATCCAACACTGTTTATTGGGCACTAATATTCACATAGCAGTAAGAATTTCAAAAAGGTATTTATGAAGCATGATGCATGATTGAAGGAGGCAAGAAAATTACGACTTGGAAACCATTCAGATTCTAATGGAAGGTTAGAGCTTTAAGTATCACTGGCTTTCCATCGACAAGCAAAAAATATAAACAAATTAATTTAATTTAAAAATTGCCATCATTTTCCAAAGAGGACCCGAGAGTGAGAAGCACAGTCCCTGGGGTTCTCCTAGGCAAAAGCCAGATCCACCCCTCTGGATCTCATGGCCCTGCTGCTTCCACTTACAGAACCAGGATTCAAGTTTTGCCCCTGCTTGGATGGGAAGACTATTTCATATTTTATGGAGTATATACAGCTCATGCTTTACTGACATTCTAAAATTAATTAAGAAATGTTTGGAAAGCACTTGGAATCCGAAAAGTTGTGTAAGTACGAAGTGTTATCATTATGCTATTATCGTAAAACACGTAAAAGCCGTGGAATTTTGCGAGCTGCACAGTGAAGGAGGCCGGGGCGACGCGACAGTCGCCGGGAGGATGGCCCAGGGACAGCGGCGGCAGCGGGCGGCGGCGGCGGCGCGGACCTGGCCACGGCGCAGGTGGGTGGCAGGACGGGAAGACGACTGAGACCAAAGGCAGCAGTAGAGTCACTTCATTTCTATTTCAAAGTTCTTAAGAAAGGGTCGTTCCCTGGACCGTTTTGTGAAAACAGGAGCGACACAAATTGCAAGCGAAAGAAAAACATGAATTTTAAGATGGATAGATTTTAATCCTTGAAATCTGTTCGGATTAATTTTTCTGAGAACTTCCATTGCAAGGAGAACATACAGGGAAACTGTAATTGCTGAAATGATGCTTGAGGAATTTTTCTTTAAAATGGTTATTTCACTATGAACACAGAGAGAACACAATATATTTAAGTTTATTTCTAGTGATGTATGATGATATAGAGATATTAATCCTTACATCTGTAATATGCTACTTCACCTATAGAAAGTGCTAGAGCAAAATTTACATCTTAATTTGTTATTAAAAATAAATAATTTTTCATGGTTTTGCTGTTATAGTTTTTCAGTCACATGATTTAACATTTTTGGTGGAATCCAAAACAAAACGAAGAGAAGATTTTATCTCTTCACATGAGCAATGACATTCATTTAGGTAGAAACTGACCTGGAAATGAAAGAAATAGCTATTTGCATAGCACATTCAGGTGGACAAATAACTTTTATAGTCGAGTCTTAAGGTAATCAAATTAACACAATGATAAATATTCACATATACATTAGTCTTTCCTGGTCCTTCAAGGAAATGCACTTCCTAATAAACCTATTGAGATCATTCATTTTTGAGAATACATTTTTGTTTTTGATACCATGTCATAATCTAGATTCTAGGAAAATGGTATAATACTGAGAAAGATGTAATTTCAAAATTCACAGCTTTAATAATGTCATTTTTATATTCACTTTAATATTTAGCTTAGTTTACTATAACACTGAAATATTTTCAAATATTACTTGTTAATATTTAATTGTAAAAAGGTAGTGAAAGATCTTTTACCTCAGTTTCTCAGGAATGCATATCATATGTTTTTATGTACATCATATCAACCTCATTCAGTTTCATATGCTCCGTAATAATACCTGAGAAATAATTCAAGAAACCTGGGTTTCAACTTTTAAAAGAATGAATAATTTTAAGTATAACTCACCTGTAAGCTACTGTACCTAAAAACAATCTCTAAATAATTATTTTATCATTACCATCTTATTGTTAATTATTATACTTGAATGCATTATCAAAACACACACAAAAATAATTAAGGCTTGTGCTAAAATGAAAAGAGGGTTTTCTATTCTCACCGTACCTTCCACTCAAGATGACTTCTGCTAAAAAGTCATCTAGTTTCTAACCAACATTTCAGCTAATGACAAAAATTTGGGAAAATGGACTTTCACATAGCTGACATTGTTTTTAAAGAATTTTGTAAAGAAAAGAATCTGAATAATGACAAAAATGAATTTTCCTTTTAAATTGATGAATCCACTCATATAGGCACACATAGGATCATCGTTTTCCAGGTTAGCAAAAACATTTTGCAAGAAGAAAGAGTGTCAGAATCTTAGAAAATTCCAATGAGATGACAGAAATAAACTCCTAGTTCATCTTTACACCTGTGAATAAAGTCACTGTCGTGCTCTGTGACTTAGGCTGTAAGATGAGTGAGCATTCTCAGTGACAGTGACCCCAGTGATCCAATCTTCCTGCTCCTAACTGTGAACTTAGCCTAGGTAAACTAGTGATAACCAGAAGACAAATTTCTAAAGAGAAAAAATGTCTCTTTAAAATTGGGAACCCAGGATACAAACTCCCTTCTGACTTTACAAAATCTCACTCTGGGAAATTTAAGGAAGGAAGTTTGAAGTCTATACTAGAAAATTCTTATATACAAGAACTACTCATATCAGCTTCTTCATAACACAGATGGATAAACAATAAATAAAGAGTTGCTGAATATCACATTGGATTATTATAAAAGTATTGATATTCAACTTTTTGTCTATAATAACAGCGATTTTAATATAGTTCAATCTATCAAGATTATAAAAATATAAGCTAAATATTTTCTATGTCAATTTCTCTTCATGTTTTTACTGGGACTATTCCCATGGTAACCTGCATTGAATAAGTCATCCAAACATACATGTGTGTCTATAGAGAAAGATATCTTAGAAGACATAACAGCCTATAGGAAATTGTCAAGGTTTTCCATATCTTTTAATCAATTCTTTTATCAAAAATTTTAAACACTCTTCTAGCAAGCCGATCAGGTTGAAACTTTGTCTTCCAGACCAAGGCACAGTTCACTGAAGCCCACAAATTCAAGGCCAGCCTGGGCAACATAAAAGAATTTTCCTTTTTCTCTCTAAGACTTTTACAAAATGAGATTTCTTTTAGGCTTTTATCTTAAGGAACCAAAAAGTTCACAGTTATCATATCTAAAGAAATACTGAGATACTGATTTTTATATGTGGATGTGCAAACAATTTGGACAAAGTACTTTAAATGGTTAGAATATTTTTAAGTAAAATGAAATTTCTGAAAAGATTATAAAACTTAAAAATTTCACCTACACTGGAGAGGTAGCTAATATTGTATTTAGTGACCATCATCTCTAAAAAGTAAATTCTGATAGATATTTGATTTTCTTAACAAAATTTAAATAAAATAGATATTCAAACATATATATATCAGAAGTATCCTTACAGATATATAAACATGTTGAACTATCTATATTGATATAAGCTATGAGTACAAAATGTATTAATATTATCTTAATTTAAATATAAAATATAAATTTTTAGCATAGTAGCATACAACAAATATAAAATATAATCATATTAGGTTAATAGTAAAATGTAAAGTGTATAAATAAATCAAAACTATGTTATGGGCTGAATTTTGTCCCTCAAAATTTACACATTGAAGTCCTACCCTCTATCCCAGAATGTGAGCATATTCAAAGATAGGTTTAAAAAGATAACTAGGTTAAAGTGCGGTTGTTAATCACTGTCCCTATAAAAGCAGAAATTAGCACACAGATAATGTGCAGAGGGAAGAGCACGTGGAGATGCAGAGGATGATTATCGGCAGGCCTGGCAGGGAACCTCAAAAGAAAGAAACACGCCCAAGCCTTCCGCACACTCCCAGCGCCCACATCTGTGAGAAAACAGCTTTTTGCCTGAGTCTTGCAGTTTCCGAGTTTGTTACAGCAGCTCCGGTCAGCTAATGTATAATATAGTACACAGCATCCTGGTTTTGCGGTTCTCGCATTTTACACTTATTAATAATCATCTTGCTCATCATTCTGCGCTTCAAAACTACCACAATATTTTTCCCAAGACAAATGCTCAAAACACATGAGTATTCTGCCAGGTACGGTGAGGCACACATGTAATTCCTGGACTCGAGAGGCAGGCAGGAGGATCACTTCGAGTTTGAGGCCACTTTGGGCTACACAGTGAGTTCAAGGGCAGTTTGAACTGCATCCTAAGGCCTTGTCCCCCCTCCAAAGAAAGAAAAAGGAAACAACAACAACAAAAGCTAATTATATATTTAGTTAAACTCTACAAAGACATTAGCTGAATATTTTTGTGGGTTAGATTCAAATTTTTATTTTACATTGGAGCATAGATACCTTGGAATTAAGTTGCTTCACAATTCATAATTGAGATGACAATTTATTTTAAAAGCTTTTAATGTTGTTATTTAACCCCCATTCTATTGTGTTTCCGAGCTCAATGTACTATTTCCTGCCTAAACTTTACAATCCAATCAATATTCAGATAATGATGGCTAAACCTCCAGAACTGACTGAAAAAGAGCAAATCGCAAAGACTGCTGATTGGATGATTCCATTTACATAATACTCTTGAAATGACAAAATTATAGAGAGGTAGAACTGATCTGTGGTTGTCAGGGGTTATAGAGATTAGGAAGAAAGAGACAAGAGGGTGAAACTATAAAGAGCACACACCAGAGACCCCTGTGGAGATAAGAATGTTGGCTGTGCCCTACAAATGCCCTTGAGATGTTACACAATAGTGATAACACACACAACAGTACCACTGGGAAGACTGAGTATCAAGTGCAAGGAATTTCTACTAGTTTTTACAATCACATGTGACTCTATATCTATAATTGTATCAAAATAAAATGGTTAGTAAAATGTATATTTTGGAAAAAAACTACACAAACTTTTCTTAGAGTATTCTACAGGACAACTTAACAAGTAACTTCAACAAATCAGTGCCACAAAAAAGGTGAATAGGGCCAGGGATTTAGCTCAGTGGTTCCAGTGTCTGCCTAGCAAGCTCAAGGTCCCAAGCTCAATCCCTGGTCTCACGTACTATAACGCCAGGCTTGATGGCTCATGTCCATAATCCTAGCACTCAGGAGGGAGAGGCAGGAGGATTGCTGTGAGTCTGAGGCTAACTTGGGCTGCATAGTGAATTAGGGGCTAGCCTGAACTACAAAGCGAGACCGTCTCAGAAAGAAAAAGGTGAAATATAGAAGATATTATAGATGAAAAGAGACAGAAATATAAGACCCAAATAAAATGTAGATATTTTAATTTTGATCTTTCTTGAAACAAAAATTTGTAAGAGGAATTTTGAGGCCAAGTAGAGATATTTGAATGTGAACTTGGTATGAGAAGGTATTAAGAAATTAATGATAATTTCTGAAAGTATTACAATGGCCATAGAAAAAGTGCCGTTATATTTTAGATACCATGCAAATTATTTAGAGGTGAATGTTGTGATGCAATTACTTTAACTACTTGAAAATATCTTGGAAAAACATATGACCTAAATATTGCAAAATGTAATTTGTTCTTAAACCTATGTGATAGCTATATGATAATCCATTAAACTGTTTTCTCTATTTTTATGTATTTAAAGTTTTTCTGTAATAAAACAAAACTTCTCCTGATGCCATTTTCACTCCCTACAGTGCAATTTCCTTGCTATCTTTAGCAAACTCTTTGAAAGAGAGTTTATGGGTCACTGTCTATAGTTTTTCTAATTCCATTTTCTCTTCATCTATTTCTAAATGATCCCATGTCCTTCCTTTCTACTTAAACTTGTATTCAAGATCACTAGTGACCTCTACATGCTAATCTAATGGAGTCAGTGCCCATTTGCCTGCAGCATTTGAGCAACCATGTGGCAGATGACTCCCTTCTTATCACAGACATGTTCCTACTGGCTTCCAGGATACCGCTCTCCCTGGCCTTCCTCCTGCTTCATTGGCCATGTCCTCTCCGTATCCTTTGCTAGGTCTTTTCCACTCCCTAATCTCATGAATGCCCTGGTGGCGCTTTCTTGGTCTTCTCTGTAACTACAAGTCCTCCTGTGTTAATACCTGAGTCTCAGCATCCTAATCTGTACACTGGTGAATGTCAAACTGACATTACAGCCCAGATTTCCATCCCACAATGCAAACTTACATGTCCAACTCTCACCTCCTTTGAACAGCTACTGACTAGCCTAAAACAAAAATAAACAAAATTCAATTTATCCCCACCCCCCATCTTGCCCATCAACAGCTGTCCACCTCAGCTGATACAAACTCCATCTTTTGAGTCATTGAGCTGAAAACCCGGAAACCACCCTTGACCCCTCTTTTCCACTCACACTCATTGATCCATCAGGACAACCCTGCCAACTCTATATTCAAAATGTATCCAGACTTCTAACTCTTTCATTTCCTCCTCATCTTCCACTTGGGCTACTATTATCATTTTCTACCTTGTCATGATGCTCTTACTTTAGCCCTCCATTTTTTTTTTTTTTGGCACAGCTGCCAATGGTATTAAATTAAGATACAGATCATCACAAACCTGAGCTAAAAGCCATTGGATGCTACCATTTGACTCAGAAGATACAAATAAAAACCACTTTCATGAACCACAAGGCCCTTTGCTTTTTTTTTTTTTTTTTTTTTTG